>CM028131.1:77922500-78217500 GCA_016271365.2 Neoceratodus forsteri
TTTGGTGCATATCTGCACCATATTTGGGAATTTGTTCTCCAAATTTTCAACATGGGGTTCTTGGGGCCCCACCTCATGAACTGTCATTTTGTTATTCGGTCCTGAAAGGTGATTTCACGGTCACTGCATGGAACCACCTTTTGGGACTGATTAACAAAACAACAGTACCACAGTTCATGAGGCAGGCCCCCCAAAACCCTATGTTGAAAATTTGGAGAAAAAATTCCTAAAAATGACTGTTTTACCAGCGTGCGCTGTGCAGTTCCTATGCACACTCGTAACTTTGAGAACTTTTAATATTTTCACTCCAGATTTTCAACATTGCTATTTTACCACACCTCCTTATGAAAAGTACAGGTGTCATTTTTCATATCTCACCCAAAATGTGTTTTCGCAAATGTAGCGCACATTGACATGGTTGGTGTGAGAAATCAATGTCTGGGACACATTAAGAAAATCACAGTGACACTGTTCATGAGCAGAGGTGTCAAAATGGCTATGTTGAAAATTTGGTGACAAAAGTCCATAAAATGACTGTGTTATGAACATGCATTGCGCAATTTCCTGCACCCTCGTAATTTCACGAATTTGTAATATTTTCAGACCAGATTTTCAACACTGACATTTTTCCACACCTCCTTATGAACAGTACAGCTGTCATTTTTCACTCCCGGGCCGAAATGTGTTTTTGCACTTCCTGCGCAGAATAGCTCGGTCGCTGTGGGAAATTAGTGTTAGGGACAGATTAAGAAAATCACGGTGACACTGTTCATGAGTGGAGATCCCACAATGCCTATGTCGAAAATCTGCTGTAAAAAATCCCCAAACTAATTACATTATGGGTGCACATTGAGCAGTTTCTACGCAAGCTTGTGAATTCACCAGTTTTGGTATATTTTCACTCCAGATTTTCAACAATGCCATTTTTTACACCTCCACCTGAACAGTACTCCTATCATGTTTCACATCCTGTTTGAAATGCCTTTTTGCACCTGTGGCATCAAATGGTGCTGTCGCTGTGCAAAATCACCTTTCGCCTAACGAACTGATAGTGTCACTGTTTATGTGGTGGGTTCACAAAAAGCTCATGTGGAAAACTTGGAGTAAAAATACCAAGAAATACCCAGGGCATTAGGGTTTTCGACCATAATGCCCTACCCTGTAGGGACTGACAGGCGTCAGGGGTGTGACTTGGAATTGTCGACAGTAATGCTCATGCCATCCTACCCCTACCCCACCCTGCAGGCAGTGACATGCATCGAGGTGCGTCTTGGACCCTTTGCCTCAGAGTTCACCCCATTCTCCTATACTGCACCCATTTCAATGTATTTCCTTATGGAATGAGGTGAATGTAAAGCCGAAACACCCCAAGGCACACCTCGACACTTGTCAGTGTCTGAAAGGTAGGGTGAGATGAAATGTCATGACTGTCATGGGTGACAACCCAAAGGCACACGCCAATGCCTGTCCATCTCTGCAGGGTGAGGGTGGAGTCGGTGTCAGTTCAATACTTCAATGCCATTCCTATACTGCATCTGTCGAACTCCTGCACTTCCACTGCTAATGCCAGCAAGCAAACATTCGGCATTGACAAATGCTTTTTTTTCAGATTGACTATGCTTTATTATTAGGAAGAATTTTCCTGTCATTTGTTACAAACATAAAGAAGAGATTGTTACATGTTCCATTTTAACATACGAGAAATATAAGATGGAGAGATTCTACAGTGATAGATATTTACGAAGAGATCTAATGATTGATAGACAGAATTATTATTCTCTATACAAATCACTCCAAGACTTGGAAAATATGCACTTATTTATCCTCCTAATCTCCCTTCCCCCATTGATTTTCCCATTTCCTCCATCCCCCCACCCTCAGGTATGCAGTAGGGTTAATCTGAGGCTGTACTGGCCCTGAATACAATTGCTGGGAAGTGCCTGAAGATTATATTGGCTTTTATAGTAGTAACTGTTGAGAACTGGTGTAGTCTGAAACTTATTCAATTAGATGGTTAATAGGGTATGTAAGAGGGCCCATATTTTCTGATAATAATGTGGCCTTTTTGTTGTATGGGCGATGGTGTATTTTGCCTGTAAGACAAAGAGTACCTCTGTCAACCACTCTGTGTAAGTGGGAATGCTCTGGTCCAACCAGTGCCGCATGATTACTTTCTTGGCACATAGAGATATTAATGCCATGTGTTTACGTTGATTACTAATCAAAAGTCCCCCATATTCCCTTACTATGCAAATTTCTGGTTTAAAGGCTTCTGAGTGACCTAAGAGAGGATCTAATTTAGATTTGATGGTGGTCCGGAAGGATGCAACTTTATTACATTCACATAGAATATGCAGTAGTGTACCAGGACATTCCTTACACTGGGAACTAAGATTAGAGGGAAACTTCCCCATTTGATAAAGTCTGGCCCGGGTATAGTATAAATCATGTAAAACATAAAATTGTAGAATGTGGTATCTGATCCACTTCACATCTTGATATAGTTGTGACCAGATTTTGGACCATGATCGCGGTGTTGGGGAGTCTGAGGGTAGTGCCTGGTCCCAGACATAGTGTGGTGCTCCTCACAGCTCCTCTATGCCATTCCTTAAGAGGCGATAGAGAAAAGAAATAAGGTGGGATGAAGGTAATTTAGAAATGGCCGGGAGAAGCGGGCCTGCTAGATTCTGTTCCCAAGGCCCTGACCCAAAATGTTGTAGTAACATGTGTTGTAGTTGAACGTATTTGAAGCAGAAAGAATTGGGGAGATTAAATTGTACACGGGCTGTTTGGAATGACATAAGTTTATTTTCTTGTAGTAAGTCTATGACTTTAAGTTGGGTTTTCCCTGGCCAAAGATTATATGGGAGGGGCAATCCCCCAATCTTGAAGTTGAGGTTACAACATATGGGTTGGGAAACATCTGTTACCAAGGATATCTGGAATGTGGTACAATGTTGGGCATGCACTCGAAGTGTTGTCCCAATGGATAAGTCCTGAAGACTTTTGATTAGATTCTTAAAAGGAGTAAATATGAGAGTATTGAGAGTTATGCTATGTAAGGAGGTGAGAGACTTTTCTATTTGAAGCCATAAAGGGTGATATTGGATCTGATCAGCAAGTGTCCCGGCCTTCAACCAGTATGTGAGGACTGAACATGTAATGGAGAAATGATAAAGAAGATCTGGAAGTTGTAGGTCTCCATTCGCTCTACTCCTCTGTAGTTTAAAGAGAGCCCTCCGAGGTGTCTTGCAGCCCCATATGAAATTAGATATAAGTCTGTGGATTTGCATAAACCAAATTTTAGGTAAGAAGAGACATGTCATCTGTAAGGGATACAATAGCCGAGGGAGGACATTCATTTTCATTACATTTATGTGTCCCCAGAGGGAGAGTGGGAGCATGGCCCAGTGGGAGAGATCTATTTTAATTTGAGCAAGAATTTTGTCAAGATTGTATTGCTTCATCTTGACTTTGGAACAAGAAAGATATATCCCCAAATATTTTAATTTATCCTTGGTCCAATGGAGCCCCAGATGAGAAACATCTGCTAAGAACGTATAGACATTTAGAGGCATTAGTTCTGTCTTAGTTATACTGAGCTTATAGTTAGAGAATTTGACAAATTCCATGATAAGTTTGAGTGCGGCAGTGACCGATGTGGAGGGATATGTAACATGCAGCAATATGTCATCGGCATACACCGAGAATATCTACTGATATGGACCAATAGATATGCCAGAAATATTGGGGGAACTGTTGATACATCTGATGAGAGGTTCTAGATATAAGTCAAACAGAAAAGGGGAAAGTAGACACCCCTGTCTGGTACCTTGCTGCAGACTGAAGGGTTATGATAAATGGCCATTACAGAGTACTCCTGTGGAGGGTTGTGTATAGAGAATCTTTATCCATTTGATGTACTGTGCTGGTATGTTAAAGCTGGGTAGCAGGTAAAATAAATAGTCCCAGGAAACCCTATTGAATGCTTTCTCTGCATCCAGGAAGACCAAGGCAGATGGAATTCGGGAATCCCTGGATGCAGAGATCAGATAGGCCAACTTACGCATATGATCGGAGGACACCCTATCCACAACAAAACTGACTTGTTCTCTACTTATGAGACCTTGCCACACTTTAGTCATCCTTGTAGCCAGGATCTTAGCAAGTACCTTCATATCAACATTAATTAAAGAAATAGGGTGATAGTTAGTTATTTGAAGGGGGTCCCTATCGGGTTTGGGAAGTACCACAATGGTGGCTTCCAATAGAAAGGAATCTGGAATACCATGATTAAACATATAATAAGAATCTAGAAGAACTGGTACTACTTGTTCTTTAAAGAGTTTAAAGAATTCTGTGGTGTACCCGTCTGGTCCTGGGGCTTTGTCTAAGGGAAGGGAGTCAATAGCCAGGTTTATTTCCTCCTGGGAGATAGGCACCTTAAGTGATTCTGCCTGACTAGCATCAAGTTGAGGAAGTTGGATCATCTGTAAAAACTGATCTACCACTGCTGGGTGGAAGAGAGAGAGTATAACATTTTATAGTACTCCTGGAAACAGTTTACTATGTCTCTAGGGGAAGTAACAATTTGCCCTCTGGAGTTTTGAATACATGAGACAATTCTGTCAGAGGCCTGTGTCTTGAGGCGCAGAACCAAGAGTTTTCCTGCCTTGTCCCCCTGGTGTTAAATGGATCCAATTATACAAGTTTCTGGTTGGTAATTCTCATTAATTTAATAAAGCCAACACACTATTTCTTGGCCAAATTACTGGTACTTTATTATGGTACTATTAATAAGATTAGCCAGAAAAATCCTTTTGTAACAATAAAAACACACGCTGACAGGATGAATAGTTGCAATTCACAAAAAGAAACCAGAACAATCCTATTTTAACAGTAAGAATGCATCCTGTCATGATTAATAATTAGTTTACAAAAGGGAATATATGCTAACATTACTTTTAAACATCAGGTAGCCCACCACTACCTAGGTGTTCCTGTTACAATTTAGTTCTAAAACAGCCAATTGGGGCAATCCCAATGGGGTGTTCCTAACATGCAATCTAGACAGCTAGTAATATTTGCATTACAGGGCTACAGATTTTTCAGAGAAAATGAAATTATACTCAACTTCCTCTAGGTTCCGAGCACTATGGCCAGTTAGATATCACCAACTTCTGTCCTCTTGGAGACATTAGACCTGACAATTAGGTCTCATTTATACCTAACCTGTTTTCATTAAAAAAGGCAGAACTGGAATTTCCCAAAAACTACCTCAGCAGATTTAAACACAGACAATATGTCATTCGGCAAGTCATAAGACTCAGGTTCAAAAATACATTGGCCATAAGATACCTTGGTCATAAGATACTTTTGACACTTTGCTGAGACATACGGTCATTCTTAAATGGAAAAACAAGTAATCAGGGTTTTTTAATTTATAAAAAATACTTACTTCAGGATATAGAAAACATGCAAGGGGATGTGACTCTTTTAAAAATACTCAGCTTACAGATAAAAACCAGACAGTGGCCAAATTGGGGAACTCGATCATCAAGACCAGCCGCAGTTACTAGCAGCTGCATTCTTATCTTGGCCGTAACCTTTTAAAAGACATGTTTTGGTACACAATATTTTCTGCTGAATAGGGTAATTCCAAGTTAGGCCTCTGCTTTGTGCTTCTTGAGTTATTTCATTTTCTTCATTTCAACCGTTAACCTTTTAAAGCCTTACACATACATGCATATTAACTGACATGGTGGTATCATTCATTTACTTAGCCACTTGCAGCCATTAGCTAGCCATACATATTAATTCACATGTTGGCATCATTTAGTTATTTATTACTCATTTGCAGCCTCTACACTAGCCATTTTACACCTTTCTATCTCCTCAACCTTTTGGTTAGCCAATTACTGTATATATTGTTGATAAAAGTTTTGTCACTGGTTACTAAAACTTTGGCCACTGGTCATTAAACTTTGGCCACTGGCCACTTTCAACACTGGTCAAAGTAATGAATTTTGGAGCGAATAAGAAGATGTTCTGGGATTCATCCCAGAATTCTAAAAGAACTAAGGGTAGAACTAGTGACACCACTGACTACCCTTTTTAACAAATCATGGGAGGATGGGGTGGTACCCGAGGACTGGAGGAGGGCAGATGTGATTCCCCTTCACAAAAGTGGGAGCAAGGCAGAAGCAGGAAACTATAGACCTGTTAGTTTAACCTCAGTGATAGGGAAAATGATGGAATCAGTTCTAAAGGAAAGAATTGTCAGTATCTAGAGGCCAGAGGGCACAGGACCCTAGGCAGCATGGATTGACAGCGGAAGGTCATGCCAGACGAATCTGATAGATTTCTTTGACTGGGTGACCAAAGTAGTAGATCAGGGAGGGGCTGTGGACATGGCCTACCTAGACTTTAGCAAGGCATTTGACACAGTCCCACACAAAAGATTAATATACAAGTTAGCCAGCCTGGGAGTGGGTCCCAAGATGACAGCCTGGGTAAAGAATTGGCTGGAGAATAGGACACAGAGAGTTATAGTAAATGGAGTCCACTCAGAAGAAAGGAGGGTTACTAGTGGGGTACTGCAGGGTTCAGTATTAGGACCGGTCCTCTTCAATGTCTTTATAAGCAACATTGCAGAAGGACTGGAAGGAAAAGTATGCCTCTTTGCAGATGACACTAAGATCTGCAACAGAGTTGATGCACAGGGTGGGGTGAAAAGGATGAGAAGGGACTTGGCAAGGTTAGAGGAATGGTCAAATGTATGGCAGCTTAGATTCAATGCTAAGAAGTGCAAGGTAATGCACCTGGGAACAAAACCCAGGGGAAGAGTACACAATGGGGGGTGAGATACTAACAACAACAAGAATGGAAAGGGACCTGGGGTAGTCATATCAGATGACCTAAAGGTGGGCAAGCAATGTGAGAGGGCAGCAAGGAGGGCTGGGGGGATACTGGGATGCATAGGGAGAGGCATCACCAGTAGAAAACAGGAAGTTATTATCCCTCTGTATAGACAGCTGGTGAGACCCCATCTGGAGTACTGTGTGCAGTTCTGGAGACCCAATCTCCTAAAGACATAGACAGGATGGAAGCTGTCCAGAGGAGGGCACTAAAATGGTGCAGGGTCTGCACTGGAAGTCATATGAAGAGAGACTTAAGGAGCTTAATATGTATAGCCTCGAGGAAGGAGGAGGGAGAGGAGGGACTGGATAGAAACTTTCTGGCACCTCAAGGGAATCAGCAAAGTCCAAGAGGGTAGCATCTTTCAAAAAAGAGGTGCAAGAACAAGAGGCACAATTTGAAGATGGGGGCGGCTCAGAGGTAATTTAAGGAAGTATTTTTCACAGAGAGGTTGTAGATGCATGGAACGGCCTTCGGAGGAGGTTGTGGAGTCAAAATCAGTGGGAGAATTCAAGCATGCATGGGATAGTCATAAGGAAATTCTGGGGGGTGGGGGTAGGAAGAAATAGGCTGTTGGTTAACTAGGATCTGCAGCTTATCCAGTAGGTAGGGAAATGGGCAGACTGGGTGGGCCAAGCGGTCCTTATCTGCCATCAAATTCTATGTTTCTATGTTTCTGCTTTTTCAGTCAGAATTGAATTATAGCAGGCTCTGAGAATTTCTAAGGCATTTAGCTCATCTAAGGTGGGATCGGTGGAGAGTGATAATTCTGAATTCCTGATGTCTTGTAGTAGAGTGGAGGTTACTTTGGAGATAATCTTTTTTTTTACTGTAGCCAGGCAAATAATTTCCCCCTGCAATGAACATTTAAGAGCTCCCCATAAAATATGTAACTTGGGCATAGTGGGGGAGTTGAGGTTGAAAAAATTAGTAATAAAGTCTGTGAGTCGGGATATCAGATGCTCTAATTGAAAAAGTTGGCTATTAAATCGCCATACCTTGTCTTTGGAGAGGGGCAGGCCAGGACTCCAACATAATAAAGTGGGATGGTGATCTGAAATCACTTTAGGGAGATAGTTGCAGGATGAGACTGATGAAAGGTGCCCAGTGTCTGGAAGAAAATAATCGACAGGAAAATGAGGTATGGGGAATAGAATGAAAGGAATATTCCCTCTGATGAGGGAAAAGAGCCCTCCAGGGGTCTGTTAAACCAACAGAGTCCATCATTTCTCTGATGGCAATTTGTGCAGGGGAGAGAGAAGAGTGGTGTCCTCTTGAACGGTCCAGGATATTGCAATAAACCAGATTCCAATCTCTCCCCAATACAATGGGAAGGGAGGACCATGGGATCAAGTTATTCATGACAGAAATGAAAAAGGAAGGTTCCTCTGTATTAGGGCCATATATGGAGCTGAGTACCACCTCAGAATGGCCTAATAGGGCCTTAATCAAAATATATCTATGTTGGGGGTCTACAATGGTGTCCAATAAATGGAAGGGTACTCTCCGTGCTATAAGAATTGCTACACCCTTTTACAAGCATCAGGCCCACTCCCTAAAGCTTGGCCCACCCAGGACCTTCTGAACTGTAGGACCTGGGAGGGAGGCAAATGGGTTTCTTGAAGAAACACTAAATCTATATCTAACTTGCGGAGATGTAGCAGTACCTTGGCATGTTTAACCGGAGACTGGGCCCCTTTCACATTCCATGAACACACTTTATAAGTAACCATCATGTTGAGTTTTTTTGCCAGTATTGGTCAATAGTCCTAGGAGAACAAGAATTTTCAGTGTAAAGGAAAAAAATAAAAAAATAAACCTTATCGCACTGCATACCTTAACCCTCCCACCCTTTGTCCTTCTCTTAGTTCCCCCTCTTTTCTTTCCATCTCTCCTATATGTCTTCCAGAGCCCCACACTCACAGCAATTTGGGACATTCCCATTAAGGATTGTCCTATGGCTTGGGTTACATGAGAGCAACCCAGAAGAAAAACAATTAGGCAAAATGACTGTCCAAGAAAGGGCAAAGAAAAAAGCTGCGAGTGCCCCCCACCCCTTACTCTGGTTCGTAACACTCTTCTAAAGTTGCAGAGTTCCCCACCCCAACTCTCCTAATAACGTTAAAACATCATAACATCGTAACTTTATAACTTTAAAATGTTGAAACAATGGAATTGCAATCATCTACACTGGTAAATAGCAGTGCAAAGCAATTATACTGTAGTAATGTTGAGAGATAAGACCCCTCTTAAGATGGACATGTTAAATGGGTCTCCAGAAATTAGAAACACTTATTCCATCCTTAACTACAGGAGAAAAAAACAGAAAAGGAAAAACAGGAGGGTCTCTCTTTGGATCGCACCCACAAATCAGAGCTGCATTAACTGAGTCATAAATGTCAAAACAAATCTGGAGCCTTGGTTCTAAATCATAGGATTGCTAACATGGCTATATTGGGAAAAGGAAGAAAACTGTGTATTAAGCTATGAACCAGGGATAAGCTCAAACGCAGAGCTCTGGCGCCCTCGTGTAGCGATGGAAGGCACAAGGAACTTCTTTGCACATTCATGCTATTTAACTGAAGCCCAGCACTGGATTTCAACATGGCTTGAACAAGTATGGAGTCAAGGCCTGAAGTTCAGGAAGGGCTTGCTCCATGGTATCAAAGCTTTGCCAGGCATTTTTATAATAAATGGAGAGCCTTGATGGATACTGCACCTTGTATTTTATACTAGCAGCAATCAACTTGGTAACTATTGGATGATATGTTGCCCGCTGCTGCCGAATAGCTGCTGGGAGATCCTGGGTGAACCGTAACTGCTGGCCTTCCCACAAAATTTCCTGGAGATCCCTGACTTGCCCCAAGACGTGTGTGTTGTCCAGGTAATTAAGAAATTTAAGTATGAGAGGTCTTGGTGGCTTCCCTTCAACCGGTTTGGGTCTAAGTGAGCAATAGGCCCTCTCTATTATGTACAGTATGTGGTATTGTTGGGAGATGGCCCGGCTATTTTAGTTAGCATCCGCTGTAAAAAAATAATTGGTGCAGCTCCTTCCTTGTCTTCTGGAAGGCCAAAGATGAGAATGTTGTTACAGTGACTTCGGTCTTCCAGGTCTTCCAGTTTGGCTTCCATACAGTGCTGTTTTTGATGCAGTGCAGGGAGTTCCAGCTCAATTGAGGCTTTCCAGCCCTTCAGCACTGCTGTCCTGCCCGCCACATCCTTTGGCTGCATCTGTAAGATCCCCTCGCATTGATTTAAGCTCCGAGATGACAGCTTGAAGAGCTGTGCGGAATGGTTGCACTTTCTCCATGAATCTCTGCTCAGTTAGGGTAGCCGAAGCTTGTGCAGAAGTCAAGGATGTGCTAGCTTTAGAAACAATGCCTGGTGGTCCTGTGGAGCGTTTCAGGGTTTTTTCAGGTGTCTGCGGCGGAGTGTGCTGGGGAGGTGCCTGGCGCATTTCTGCCTCCATTCCACAGATAGGCCTCAAGATTTGAACAGTCTGATCTGCTTCAAGAAAGCCTTGAGTTGTGTCCAGCTTCACCTCAGTTGATCCGGGAGGCTATCAGAACTTAAATGGTGAGTAGACATGTACAATTAATGATATAAGGTCAAAGAATTTTAGTAGAATATGAGAGCTGAGGTGGGAGTCAGTTCTCCGAGCTGCTAGCCCTTCAGTGGCATCACATGATCCTCGCATTGACAAATGCTTGTCTTACTCAGTTTTTACTATTTGTCCTTATAAAGTGGCAAGAAAAAATCTAGAAATCTCATTGGCCAAGACAGATCAGCTGACCGTACATTAAATCTCTGTATACGCACAGTCATCCTGGTCTTAACCACATCACACAATGAGCAAATCAGTCCTCCTACTACCAGAACTATCTTCCATCAATCTCCCTACAACCAGAACTGATCTTCCACCACAAACATGGCTGCTACCTTTACACTGTAGAAATCTTCAGCTGGGCCCTAAAATTAAAACTACCTTCAGTATAAAATAAAACAAATTAGTTAAATGTTGTTTACCAAATCATCAAAATCTCTTTACACACATAAACAAATTAGAAACATTAAACATCGCTTATAGTTTTCATTACAACTGTTTCTTTACTAACAGTGAAAAATCCCCGTTCTGTCTTTACCTGCTCATCAGGGAAATCTCTTCTGCTTGCCCTCATAGTTAGAAACTTGAGTCACTGGCCGTAAAACAGGCCCTTGTTGTGTGTGTGTAGACGTGGGGGGATAGATGGAGGCAGACTCCCATAAAATGAACTCAAAATAGCTTTTATTCAGCAAACAGAACTCGATGAAAATAAAGAATCGAACTGTACAGCGACCAAAAAATAAAGAGAGATAACTGAAATATGCAGTAACAGACAAAATTATAGCATTTGACCACTAGGAGGAGCTAGGGTCCGAGGAGGAGTCAGACCATCTGCTGAGCTATAACATCTGCTCACTACTCCTTCACTACCAAAGCTCAACTGAGCCCTCTATATATATGGATGGGTCAGGTGGTGTTATGAAGTTCCACCCCCTTTTGAAAATGTAAACTTTATTTTGTTAAATGCACTTTATTATTTACTGCCAAGCATCCTATATGCAGTTAAATTTAAACATCTTTCATTTTTCAGTGCTAGAACCATATTTAAATCATTCTATGGCATAATATGTTTGTTGAGGTGGCTCCTGCTGTTTTGGTTCCTCCACATGTCTTCAACCCAATATAGATGGAAACACAGAGGCCGGCCGGCTCTATAGAAGGCTGTGACAGGAGAGGATCAGGCAGCAACAGGCCACTCCTAAACTGCAACTACCAGGAAATGCCTAAGTAAAAATACTAAAACACCACAGGTACTTTATTTTAACATTTCTTTCTTTCTAAACATTAATACCTCACTACATTTCATCTCAAGTATTTTAAATTCAGAAATATTGTTTGTTTCAAGTCAGATATACAGCAGGGTTAAACAACAATGTTTAAAACCTAAACAGCAGCCCAAGGCAAACCTTTCCTGATAAAACATTTATGTTCTGAATTGCTTTCTTTGCTGGATTCATGTCCTAGTAACCAGAAAACTATTCCTCCATTGGACTGCAAACTGTAGTAATTTATTCAGTATTTCATTGCCTGAATGCACTAGCTGCAATGCTGAACTTTTCTTTACTAAAAGCCCTGCCTAACCTGTGCTGTTCAAAACACAGAAAAGTTTTTCCTAGTCAGGCAGATAGTAACACTTTCCTCAGTTGTGTTTAAACAGCAGCCTGTTTGCTTATTGCAAGTTACCACAAGGGACTTATTATTTTACAGACCCTGCCTAACCTGGGTCACTAACACACAGAAAAACCTAAAAAAGTAGTCTAGAAGCTAAATCCCTGGTTTTTACCCTGTTTCTTAGCTCTTTTATTATTTTAGTGAGTGCGACTTGCTTGCTCTAATTCGCACATTCGTGCAGGAACATAAAGTACTTCGGGGAAGGATTGCAATGGGGGATTCCTGGAATAGCCTAGAAAAGCAGAGGCAGTAAAGAGCAAGAGAGCCATCTGACAGGTGGCCTGCCTGTAAGATGGGGGGAAAAACACAGAAAGAAGAAAAGGGATAGTAAAGGATAGGGACATGCTGTTGCAACAGACTTTTTAACTAACAGATAGGATGTTCCAGGAATACTCCCTGCTACAGTGTGTACAGTATGTTAGTAGAGGAACATTCTGCTAGTAGAACTGAGCAGAATTTGATTCCCCCCTCTTTCTGGTTTGTTCACTTTTTCAAGCTCCCAGAAGCGTAATGATGCCCCATAATGACCTGCTTCAGCAAAATGTGTAGCAACAGGGGACGTCTCATCATTCCTGCATATGTCCCTTTCATGTTCTTGGATTCTTATTTTAAGCATCCTGCTCATTTGTCCTATGTATAACATGTCACATGGACACCATATAACATGTACAGTGCCTTCTGTTGTGCAGTCTATGTGTTGGTTTATGTAATGTGCATGTATATGTTATACAGTGCCCATCTAGCATGTTATACACAGGACAAACGAGCAGGATGCTTAAAATAAGAATCCAAGAACATTAAAGAGACATATACAAGAATAAGACTTCCCCTGTTGTTAGACATTTTGTTGAAGCAGGTCATAACTGGCATCATTATGCTTCTGGGGGCTTGAAAAAGAGAACAAACCAGAAAGTGGGGGGAATCACAGAAACTTACTATTACGCACAAAAATGTGCTGTATTTTTTATATGCAGACTCTTGATCAGAGTTTAGGAATGAATATAGAAATGAATTGGAATTCATGTATTTAAACCACATTCAGGAGACAATGACAAGACCACCATGACTGAATTATGGTTGAAAGACAGTCCACATATAACATTAGGGCATTAGCTGCAAAGAGTGAACAACAATAAAAACTAAAAGAACAAGATATGGACAAATAGTAAAAACTGAGTAAGAAAAGAAAGCATACACACTTGTGTCATAAATGCCTAATAATTGAAAGATCTTAGCATATGCCACGTGACAGATTATTGCAGGAGTGTGCAAATGAACATGTAAAGTACAAAAAACACAGCAACAGGAGTATGAATTGTAAGTGTGTCTGAAAGAACTGTACAAGGCCACGGAAAGTTGACCTCCCATGCACAAAGAATAACACAATAAGATTGACAAGTCATAACTGAGATAATATAAACCTGATTTTGTATCAAGCCTTAGAGGAAATAGAATACCAGATTAGGAATAAGCAGAATTCTATAAATTATGCAATATGAATATAGACTGGTTTTTGCATGGGAAGACCAGATACATTTGACCTTTCATGTTTTGGATGTTTTAAGCTTCCACTAGTGTGACCTCACTGTGACCCGCTCCCAGGGTGATAACAGAACATATGCTGAAGCATTTCTCCAAATATTCCACACAATATACTGAAAGAAATGTAAATAAAGTGTCACAGAAGCTTGAGCAAATAAAAAAAGAAGACAGGCCTGTTTGGCCAAGCCCGATGGAAGTGCATTGTACGATAGTGTATGATTAACTCGGCAACAACGAGATCGCGCATGCACAAGTACACTCAGCCTGACATCACAGCACGTAGGGCTGCGGGACTTCACAAAACAGGTGAGAGGTCCTGTTCAAACAACACCGAGTGGAAGCAGTTGGTATTCTAATAGCCATGCTGTAAGCAAAAAATTCAAGAGCACCTGCGGAGGTAAATCAAGCAACTTCAAGTGTTTTTACACCGAAAATGTATAAAAATCTCATTAAGCATGAGTGAAGAAATGAAACTAAAGGAGAGAATTAAATTATGACTCCACAGGAGCAAACACAGAAAACTCAGAAGCTTCACAAGAAACAGCTCTATCATTTAAATGAGGTATGCTGTTTGGAGTAAAACTGGTGGGGGGGAGGGGGTCAAGTCTAACAGGCTGCAGCTAAAAAGCTTCTTTTAGTTGCATAAGCACTATAGCAAGAGAGAATTTGTAGTATAAACTTGTTTATTTACAGGACGTTGTAAAAGAAACTAAAGAATGAAATGAGAATCTGCTTGGCAATAAGCAAGGCAAAGTCAAGACAGAAACTTCTTGTATGGCGTGTGCATTTGCGTTAATGGAATAAGTAAAAATGTAATCTTTTGGCAGACAAACCAAATGAAATTAAACAATAATGTTAATATTTTAAACAGATTCAAAAAGAAAGAAAAAAAACGTGATCAAGCTCAATTTTAGATCGAAATGTAGGGGACATCAAAATAAAGAAGTTTCTGGAAAAACAGAAATTGGAGTCAAGCTTATGACTTTTAAAGGGCACCCACCCGACATTTTTTGTTGCAATATTGAAGACTGTTTGAGGGGGTAGAGAAGGAAAAACATATCCATTCCCCCTTATTCACTAATTGTTTGCTATGCTATTGAGATTGGACCCGAGTTCTCACAATAAACACGATGCAGATACGAAGTTACTGTAGCTGTAAGTACGTTGTTACTGCTAGTTCAGTTGCAATGCACAATTCAACAAATCATTAACCAGTGCAAAATGTTTCTTACTTTAATCCTGATAAGTGCACTAAGGGATTCAAACCAGTATTTTTTGCTTTTTTGGCAGAATAAACGCTGGAAGTGGACAGATGGGTCCAAGTATGATTTCAAAGCCTGGCAAAAAGGGCAGCCTGACAACTGGCAAAGCAATGAACACTGCACAGTGCTCCAATGTGGTGGTAAGGCCATTTGATAATCTGTATTAACAAATCAAACAGGCAAAGGCTGTCACTTCTAAGTTTGTAATAAAGCAAATGATTTCCATGGCATAGGGCTGTTAAAGCATACTTTCTTAGTCCGTAACAAACTTTGAATGATTAATTGCTGGGTGATAGCACTGTGGAAGTAGCACCTTCCCAGTTGTAACAAAGCAAATGATTTCCATGGCACAGGGCTGTTAGAGCATACTTTCTTAGTCTGTAACAAACTTTGAATGATTAATTGCTGGGTGATAGCGCTGTGAAAGTAGCACCTTCCCAGCTGTAACAAAGCAAATGATTACTGTGGGACAGGGCTGCAGGAGCAGTACCTTCCTAATCTTAAAAATGAAATGATCAGCAGCAAAAATTGCCACTCTGGGTGAAAGGCAATGCTACTGGTAAAGTCAGTCACTCTCTGAGTGAGTGTGCTGTTATTAAATTGAATGACTACTGAGTGACAGGGCTGTGAGAGTGCTCCCTTCCCTGTCCATATCAAACTGAATGATTACTATTTGATAGAGCTGTGGAAGTAGTCCCTTTCCAGTTCAGAATTCTGTGGCTTGGCTGATGGTGGGAACTTGTCAGTAGGACCACATCATACCGGCACTGCATGAACAGCACTACCTTCAAGATTTACTTGTTAGTGTTCAAGGCCCTACTCAGTTTGGGCCTAAGTTACCTGAC
The DNA here is from genome assembly GCA_016271365.2 of Neoceratodus forsteri. Lineage (NCBI taxonomy): Eukaryota > Metazoa > Chordata > Ceratodontiformes > Ceratodontidae > Neoceratodus > Neoceratodus forsteri. The sequence continues at coordinate 77,938,343 of CM028131.1, forward strand.
AGTTCTCCTGATGTCTTACACAGCTCCACTCCCGCTCCACTCCACAAATTCAGGCTTGCTTCAAGTCCCTCATTCCTGCCTTACGCAATCTGGGGACAGGGCTTTTGGGGTTGCAGCCTCTTTACTCTGGAGCTCTCAAAGGCTATACAATCTGCCTGTACTGTGAGGGACTTCAATAATTTGCTGAAGACCTATTTATTTGCACAGGCTTACCCAACTTAATGTACTGGAAATTCCTTATTTAGGTGCTTATTTTATTCATTTAATAGACACATAGATATTTAATTTTGGTTAATTTTCATGTTGTTTCACTGTATCCTGCTTTATTGTTGTAAGGCATCCTGAATCATCTGGAAAGGGTGCCAGACTGTCATAATTTGCCATGCCCTACCTTGCTTTGCCTTGATGAGTGCAAGCAGAAATGTGGGGCTTGCTCTTAAACTGGGTGGTGGGGGTGGCATAATAAGGGATACTGTTAGAAGGCATTTAACACAGATGGTGTTTAACATTTGGGACAGCCATGGTTGAGGAAGCTAACACTGTTCAAGCTACGTTCCTAATCCAATGCATTTTTTGTTTTGTTTTCTAGACTACCAACATTGGAATGATATTAATTGTAATCTGAAACGACATTTTATCTGCAAGTTAAAAGCCTGAAGAAACACAACTCTACAGCCATGATATCCTCTCTGCCAAAATGCTGTATACATACGCATGTCCCAATCAACAAACTAGATAACTTAGTCCAAGTATTATTATTTTGTTCTTCTGCTTCTTCTTATTGGTTTTGTGCTTAAACGCTCACGTAAATTCCTCTCTGAACAGCATCTCCAAACATGACATTTCGGAATCATAAGGGGATGACATGCTATGCCTGTGCAAATAAAGTTAAGGTCCAAAATGTTTGGGAAATTTAATAAAGCTGCTGCTAACCCATATTGCATTGTGGTGGTAAAAACTGTACCCAAATCATGTGACTAACTTGGGCTGGTTCAATAAACAGTGATCAGCATTGCAACCTCTTGTGTTTTTTTTTTGCGTGTCTATGTATGGATGCAGATGCTTTCATCTGTTTTAATATGGTGATTGTGCAGTCTCTATTATTTCTGCAGTGAAGGGATTATATCTGCAAAACAAAGGTTATGTAATATTATAGCTTTGCACACTTGTGGTGTGTGGAGTGGTGAGGCCTTTAGTCATAGAAGTAATGTGTCGGAGAGAGAGAGTTAGGGAGGGAGAGAGAGATAAGGCTGAGCTTTGGAGTGAAACAAATGTATTTATGTATACATTTATTGTATTTTATTTTGACTGGGTAGGTGCACTGCCACCATGTGCCTTTTCCAGACAATGCCAGGGTACTAAAATATATTACATGATATCAAAATATGATGCAAAGTACGAGAAGCAAATATGAAGCTAGAAGCATGCAAACCAGCTATACAGTAACACTGGCACAGAACACGAGCAGACATTGGGCCCCATTTTCAAAAGGCTAGTGTGGCACAAACCTGGTTTGCACCACTGTAGCCTGGAATAGTGGCAACTGTCGGGGTGTGCCCATATTTATTGGACATATATGTGGGGTGCACCCCTGACATTGTCGTCGCACGAAATATTGTGATGCACAATACTGAAAGTTTTCAGAAGCACTAAATGGCTGGCAGCAGCAATGCAGGTTAACACTTCTGAAACCTAGCTCTTAACAGTGCACAGATCCATCTGCTCACTGTCAAGGGCTGGGTACCCTGGTGGTTCAGCGGTCCCTCCCCTGCTCCGATCCCTTTCCCCACATAAATATAAAATTCACATTGGTGGTTCAGCGGTCCAACCCTTGCGCAGTCCCACCCTTGCCTGGTCCCTGTTGCTGTATAAATATAAAATCACATTTGTGGTTCAGCGGTTCCTCCCCTGCTCCAATCTTGGTTCCCATATAAATATAAAATTCACATTGGTGGTTCTGTGGTCCCACGATCCCTGTCCCTATATATAAATAAAATCACACTGGTGGTCCAGTGGTCCCTCCCCCGTTCCCCTCAACACTGCCCCATTTCATATATATAAATCCCTGGTGGTCCAGTGGTCATGACCCCTTCCCCTGTTCTCTGATCGCTGTCCTGACCCAAAAAAATAAATTACCTGGTAGTCTAGTGGCCCCCTACCCTGGCAGGTAGTGACATGATCCCCCGATCCCTGTCCCTATATATACTGTATAAATAAAATCACACTGGTGGTCCAGTGGTTCCTCCTCCCTCCCCCATTCCCCGATCACTGCCCCGTTTCATGTATATAAATCCCTGGTGGTCCTACTCCCCTCCCCTGTTTTCTGTTCGCTGTCCCAACCCAAAGAAATAAATTCCCTGGTAGTCAAGTGGCCCCCCTACCCCCGCAGGTAGTGACCCATGCCAGTGACTGGAACAACCCTCCTCACACCAACGTGGCCAGCCACCGGCTGAACTGTCAATGAGTGTGTACAGTACATAGTATAACTGGCCAGCCAACGAGCGCTACTGCTGTATATGCTGTACACACACTGCACTGACGGTTTAGTTGATGACTGGCCGTGAGGAGAACTGTGCGATCACCGACATGGAATTGGGTTAAGGGAGGAAGTTATGGGTCACTACCTGCCGGGGTGAGGGAGTGGGGAGCCACTAGACTACCAGGGAATTTATTTCTTTGGGTCATGGCAATGATCAGAGAATGAGGGAGGGACCACTTGACCACCGGGGATTTATACACATACATACATAGTATCAGCAGATAAGGACTTATATGGCCCATCTAGTCTGCCCAGTATTGCCCCTGTTACTGAGCTCCCCCCTTCCCCCCAATTCCAGGATTCCAATGTGGCTATCCCATGTGTGCTTGAAATCTGATACTGTTTCTGTCTCTACCACCATCTCTGGTAGTTGATTCCAAGCATCCACCACCCTCTCCATGAAAAAGTACTTCCTCGTATTACCCTTTAAAAGTCCACCTTTCAGTTTCATGCTGTGTCCCCTAATTGTTGAACATCCTTTCATTTAAAATAGGCTCCCTTTTGCATCCTGTTGATACCGTTTAGATATTTGAACTTCTCGATCATATCCCCCCCATCTCTTTCATCCTCCTGGGAGTACATGTCCTGCTCCCTCAGCCTTTCCTCTTAGGCCTTCCTTTGCATCCTCTGACCCATCCAAGTAGTCCTCCTCTGGACTGCCTATACCCTGTCAATACCCTTCTTTAGGTGCAGTCTGCAGAACTGAACACAGAACTCCAGATGAGGACTGTGTAAGGCTGTATACAGGGGCATGATAAAGTAGGAGGGAATATGGCTCTCAGGTAGAATCCAAACGATAATAGTAAACACACTCCTTCCTTCTGCTAGCAATGGCTAGCAATAGAAATGCGCTGGCAGTATAGCCTAGAGGTTAGAGGAACTAGGTATGAATGAGCTTGATACATCCAGCAGACCAGACCTGAGTTTGATTCTCTCAACCTCCACTTGCATACTGTGTGACTCTGAACAAGTCACTTAACCACCCAGTGCCCCCAGGTAGCCCCTGAAAACAGGCATTTGCGCCTAGTGAGCCTTATCCGGATACCAAAGACTAAAATAAAATAAATAAAAATAAAAATGCTTCGACTTTCACATTCCAGCATTCTGCTTGCCCTCCTCACCACAGCCTGACATTGATTTGCCACCTTCAAGTTAGATGAGATAATGACATCCAAGTATAGCACAGTGGTTTAAGGCTCTGAGCTGTAAATCTGGAGACCTGGGTTTGAATCCCACAGCCCCCACTTGCATATACTGTGTGACCCTGAGCAAGTCACTTAACTTCCTTGTGCTCCCAGGTTGTACCTCTAAACAAGCACTCAGCTTAGTGTGTCGCACCTGGTTAAACAACTGGGAAAAAAAAAGTCCCTCTCTTGTTCCATGACTGTTTCTTTCCCATTAATCACATACTGCGCTCTCAGATTTCAGTGCCCCATATGCATAATTTTGCATTTACCTGCATTGAAACCTAGTTTCCATACCTTGGACCACCCCTCAAGCCTAACAAGGTTCTCCCTCATTCTTTCAACCTCCCCCCCCAGGTGTCCACGGTATTACATATTTTGGTATTATCAATGATCCAACACACCTGCCCTTCAGGGTTCAGTTAATTTATTTTTTGTGGAAGTCAAATACTTCCATGAGTCAAAATCTGGAAGTCATTCCAATTTTTTGGAAGTCAAAATACTTCCTGGATCCCAGATTTTGAAAGTTGGCATTCTACAAAGGATCAATTTATAGATGTTAATACAAATATTAGTGGTTAAATGCAATTTATTTTTAGAAAAATCCATAATTTCTTAGCTTCTGTGCCTTCAGTTTTGGAAGTCATCCAGTTTTGCTTTTTTACATTTGGAAGTCAATAACTTCTTCCCCCTTTATTTTAGAAGTTTTTGCCTTATTTTTGTAAGCCAAATACTCCCAAAATGGAGTTAACTGAAGCCCTGCCTCCCGTCTAGACCTGCAGTAATGTCCCCAATGAAAATGTTGAAAAGGACTGGGCCCAGTACAGACTCTTGTGGCACCCCACTCGTGACCCACCCCTCCTCAGAAAACACTATGTTGACTTCCGGTGGGTGCACCAGCCGAATGGCAGCCTGATTTGGTAACTCTACCTCATCCAGGCTAAATCCATCAAAATCAGAAAGAAGTCTAACCCATCCATCGCTAGAATTCAGTGGAGATCATGACGAAATGACTTCCAGACAAAAACAGAGAGAGAAAAGCATCAACCAGCTGAACTTGCAGCTAAAAACATTACTAGACTACGCTCAGTCGCAATCAGCCAACACACCAGAATCCTCGTGGCAGGCCGGAGATAATTCAGGAGAAAAAGAAGAATGAGAGTGTACAATAACCTCTAAGCAATTATGTGCAACGCTACAAAAAATGAGCGAATCCTTAGAGAGACTGGAAAGGGGGACGGAAGAAAATAAAAGAAAATTAGAGAGTCTGGAGGGGAAAATGGGGCAAGTAGAAGAAAGCCTAACAGAGTGTTCAACCATGGTGGAAGTTCACAATGTGGCCCTAATTGACTTACACAGGAGGGAACTACAATTGGAATCCAGATTGGAGGAACTCGAAAACAGAAACAGAAGAAATAACATAAGAATACATGGCCTGCCTGAAGGCACAGAATCAGGCCCTACCCCGATGTTTTTTGAATCTTTTCTAACAGAGATACTGGACTGGCCACCAGAAAAACCGCTAAACATAATTAGGGCCCATCGCTCTCTCTGATACCTAGGCCTAAAGATCCGAATGCTACGCCCGGTCAGTAATATAGCCTTTTAGATTTTCACATTAAGGAGGATTTATTAAAAGAAGGCATGGTCAAAGAAGGAGATAATATTTGGGGACACCAGATTGTTTTTCGACCAGTTATACACATAACTGTTATTAGCATGAAAAGGTCCCTAATGGCAGTTGGCCTACAACAGAAAGGCATCAAAGCATTTGTAGAATATCCAGCTAGACTTAAAATTGTAACTGAAATGGGCCTAAGAGATTCGCTTGACCTGTCGGAGGCAAAGAACTTTCTGTCATCGGTGGAGGTGGACGTGGAATTCCCCGATGCGTTTCAGTAGGGGGGGACAAAATGCGAGTCGGAGGATGGCAAAAGGTGGGAACGAAAAGAAAAGGGTTACATGATCACACGGAAGTATCCGGTCTGTGGAAAACAGTGCAAAGACAAGGAGACTGCGTTATGAATCGGAAGGCCGTTTTCCTAACAGAACAAAACGAAGAAAATCTCCAAACCTGAACTATATATGCTGATCTCATAATATCTCTTTAGAATTCTGGCTGACATAGACGGCCCACTGAATCTAGTAGATCTAGTAGATGGTATTTTTGACCATTTGGTAAAAGGATGGGTATAATAGAATTGTTATAGGGAAATTAGATTAGATGGATACATTCTCATTCATTTGGCACTATTATCAAAGCACTCGGATACAAAGGTGGGGGAGAGGTCACGTTGGGTAACCAGCAGCCTACGGCCCTCGATTAAAGGGGGAGAGGGGAAAACAGGACAGCTGCACTCTTGAAAAGAGATTCACACTTCTGGAAACAAAGGCTGGAGCGGTCGGGGGGGCTAGGGTTGGAGGCGCTCTGATTGAGATGATGATCAGTGGATGAGATAGTAACTCCCAATGTTTAAAGGCAGCCCTAGAGGTGAGATTGCGACCCGATGGTCTTAGCACTGATGAAGGGCTGCTCCATGCAAGCAGAAAGCTCCATGGATAATACCTCTACCTCTACCTAGGTTGGTACCTCCATAACGAGGAGCCACTGGTGAAGGTTTCTAGAGCTACATAAGATAAACATCAAGATAAGAAAACTGGAAATATAAATATCTCCAATAGATAAAGGAATATTGGTTGTCTGTCTATCTTCGGGGTGCCCTCCTCCCCCCTCCCTCCAGATCCTACGATGGCAATCTGCATCATTAGAAGCAATTGGATAAACTTAAATAAATATTAAACCAAACAATAATGGACTATCTCTAAGATATGTAGGAAAGAGTGCGGCTTTTGGTCTTTGGAACCCCCCCCCCGGAGGTCATGGGAAGGATCAAGGTTGGGTGGTTGGGCTGTAGGGTTCTCAGCGGTTGGCCAACCCCCCACAAAGGGATAAACTACCTAGATATTCAGGTATTAAGGTATCTGACGGGTTTATGATTTACATTAAGCAAATTAAGTAGCCGAGTGATAAGTTCAGAACAAGAACTGGACGAGGGGTCTAACTTCCTTTTTCAGGCTGGTCAATAATGCTTAGACTAGTTCTAAACATGTGACTTACTGAAAGAGCTGGTGCGAAACAAATACCTGGCTCTTAAGTAGCGATGCTAAGCCAGGCAGGATGGCTTACATTTAAGAGGTCATCCATCCACACCTCATGAAATAACATCTTTGAGAGGGTGGACACATGGTAAAAGCCACCTTGAAAGAACTCATGTTTAATAAGTTGCAATGTACTAAAGTTACCAAAGGTTTAGTTATATGTTTAGTGGAGTTTTAGTTTGTATGTGGTTGATAAAGCACAGGTGCTCAAAATACACAAGCGAGCAATGTCCCATGGTAAAGAGATGATACCGCTTTTCCTTATTTAAAAGATTATATGATTTAAACATAGTTACACTTAATGTAAATGGGGTAAATAATCCAGTAAAAAGAGGCAAAAGATTTTACAGGATCTTGGGAGGAGAAAGGCTATGGTTGTATTTATTCAAGAAACCCATTTAACTGCAGCAGAACATCTTAAGTTAAAAAGATCTTGGGTGGGGAGGTATATGCCTCACATTTTGAAAAAGCCCTCACCATAGGCGTAGCAATCTTGATTAGACGAGATGCCCGCTTGTGGTAGAAGGTCCGCTGAGATCCAGGTGGTAGGTTTGTACAGTTACAAGGATCATACAGGGGTCAAGTGTACCTTTTTGAATATATATGCCCCAAATGAAGATACCCCCAGATTAGCATTTTTGGAAAGGGTCATCAAAGAAGCAGTCACGGATGTGCAGAGTTTAGTAGTTATAGGTGGAGATTTTAATGAAGTAATACATCTAGGGGCAGATAGGTCTGGAGGGGCTAGGGGTGGAGCCACACATATGGGGAAACTAATCCAGAGGTTGAATCAAGAACTAGGCCTATCAGAGGTCTGGCGCTTTATGCATCCAAGGGAAAGAGATTTCACTCATTATTCTCCCAGGCATAGGGGCTATTCTAGGATAGATTATTTTCTTCTATCATCCAATTGGTTACAAAGGGTGGAGAAATGTGATATTGGACCAATTACCATTTCAGATCATGCCCCAGTTTCCCTGGAGCTGGCTCTCACACCGACCCCTCGGCAATCTTGCTGGAGACTAAATGTAAGTCACCTTTCAAGGGAAGACTTTGTGGAATTAGTGGGGGAAGTTATTAAGAAGTTTGAACAACATAATTTAAAAGGTGATACAAGTGAAGGGATAAGATGGAAGGCGCTCAAATGTTGTTTAAGGGGGAAATAATCCGGTATTCATCCAGATTAAAGAAGAAGAGGATCCAGACTAGAGTGTTGCTGGAGCAGAAAATCACCCAATTTGAGACTCAACATCAGATAGGGCAGGATACATCTATAAAGCAGGAGCTGGACAAGGCAAGACAAGAACTAAACCAGATACTAGATAGACAAATGGAAGGGCAGCTAAGATATGCTAGACAAAAATACTTTGAACATGGGAACCGAGCAGGCAGGCTGTTAGCATGGCAGTTGAGACAAGAAGCGGCCAATAGAGCAGTGGTCCAGTTAAAAGGAGAGGAGAGAGGCCCCACGACATCTCCGATGGAGATTCTAAATAGATTTGGGAAATTCTATGCGGATCTCTATACAGCGGAAACAACTCCTGAGCACCATAGAGTAGTGCAGGATTATTTGGGATCTTTGCCTATTCCTACATTAGAGGAAGCAGACCGGACAAACCTTAATTCCCTATTACTATGGGAGAGTGAGATCACAAATAAAGCATCTTAAAAATGGTAAGGCCCCAGGACTAGATGGCCTACCAGCGAGTTTATAAAAAGTGTGCAGCAAAATAGAGAATTATTTGGTTAGTACATGCAATGAGATTTTATTACAGCATAAATCAGTGCCCCCTTCCTGGAATTTGGCCCAGATTTCCAGTTATCTTGAAGCCGGATAAAGACCCTGAGCAATGTGGCTCATACCGTCCCATCTCCCTGCTACCGGTACACTTAAAAATATTTACAGGGATCTTGGCGGAGAGACTTCAGACATATATTGCCCCCCTTATCCATCAGAACCAGACAGGATTTATTGGAGGGAGATTTCTCCAAGACAATATAAGACGCTTATTGAATATCATAACAGCCCAGAAGAATAAGGTAACATTTCAGATGGCCATTAGTATGGATGCAGAGAAGGCTTTCGACAGGGTGGACTGGCACCTATGCTGTCCACCCTGTCGAAATTGAGTTGGGAGAAAATTTGTTTCAGCCATTGGGCGCTCTATCATAAAACAGAGGCAAGGATCAAACTGAACGGATTGCTATCTGATAGAATATCTTTAAATAGAGGGACTAGACAGGGATGTCCTCTCTCCCCCCTAATATTTGCCCTAACATTGGAACCACTGGCGATAGAGATAAGAGAGAGTCCTGAAATTAAGGGGGTAATGGCAGGTGGAATAGAACAAAAAGTCGCTCTCTATGCAGATGATTCCCTTTTTTTTCATAAGTGACCCTCAAACTTCCCTATCAGACTTATTAAATACACTGAACAAATTTGGTACATTAGCAGGATACAAAATAAACTGTACTAAATTGGAAGCAGTGATATTAAGTGGGGGTCCTCAGAGGGACTTCAGGCAGAATCTTCCATTTAAATGGGCCCTCAATAATACTTTCCGTTATCTAGGGATTCAGATTTCGACAGATATATCTCGATTATTCACGGATAATTTCATGAAGCTGTATAAAAATATACTAGCAGACTTTGCCCGTTGGAAACTGCTACCCCTGACATTGTATGGTAAGATCCAGGTAATCAAGATGAACATTTTACCGAGATGGTTGTTTCTCTTCAAACCCTTCCGATCCCTGTAAAGCCCGACTTCTGGAAACAGCTAAACAAAGAAATTTCTAACTTTATTTGGTCAGAGAAACATCCACGAGTTTCATATAAGACCCTAACACAGTCAAAAGAAAGAGGGGGGTTAGGACTGCCTAATATATATTTGTATTACTTAGCGGCTCAAGGGTCACAATAAGTTACATGGGCCAAAAAGAGGATAGACTCTGGATGGTATCTATTAGAAAAAAATACAATGAACAACTATAAATTATGGACCCTGCCCACGTCAGAGATATCTCCCCAGGTTTTGGCATCTACAAACAATCCATGGGTTAAACACTCCTGTGTATCTTAAAAACTTAAAAGGATAACACATACAGGTGACGTTGGGACCCCTCTCCTTGATTAGACATACACCGAGTTTTTCCCCCCCAGGGCTGATTTTGGATTTGCGCATTGGGAACATAAGGGTCTTACCACATTTAAACAATTCCTAGATGAGAATGGCTGTTTCCCCTTTAGCACCTTACAGGAGCGCTTCTCCCTTTGCAAAGAAGACTTCTATAGGTTCCTTCAAACACGGCACTTCCTTTTAGAGGAAGGAAATTTACTAAAGATAAACAGAGACCTGACTCCGCTCGAATCGTACTAGTGGGACTCAATAAAAATTAGGGATAAACTGAGATACCTGTCAGCATTATACATAATTCTATATCGGACTCAGAAAGGGCTCAATCCTAGAAGAGACCACGAACAAGGTGGGAGAGGGATGCTAAAATAACCATTACAAGAGAAGAAGAGTGGGACCGTAGGCTTCAGAGGGTTGGCAATTATCGGCCACGATGTGGCGAGAATTCAATTGAAAATACTCATTAGAATTTTCAGAACTCAGAGATAACAGCACATTATAAACCACAGACCTCTTGGCATGCTGGCGCCAATCAGGTACACAAATGGGTACTCACTTCCTCATATTTTGGGAATGTGACAGACTGTCAAGTTTCTGGCAAGGTACACTCGGCGATAGAGCAGTAGCACTCTTCCCTATTCCTTTTACATTTCAGGACTTAGTGTTAGGCCTCCCCACCTTATCGTTGGGAGGCGCAAAGAAGGAATTGCCAGATAATGAGAGTGGTTGCATTGAAATGCATCACCACCAAATGGCTATCCTCTGAACCCCTCCCTAACTATGTGGGTCTCAAAAATGGAAGAAATAGAAAGGATGGAAAATATTACATACTGCATCTTAAAGTTGAAAACTTCCAGAACATGTAAGCCCTTGGAGGATGTGGAGAGAGAGTACAGGGAAGAACTAGAGGGAGATGATAGAAGGGGTAACATAAAAGTTATACAGAAAAGCAGTCTAAGTCGATGGCCCATATGGGAATCGAGGAAGGTGATAGGTAAGGGTAGGAAGGAAACAGAAATGTGGGCAAAGGGAATAGGAAGCTGGGTGTTAAAATGAAAATATATATGAATAAAAAAAGGAGAAAGAGATGGAGTATCTGTGCACATGGTTGTTGGGTTTTTTTTTTGTTTGTTTGTTTTTTTCCTCTTTTCTTTTCTTTTTATTTTTCATTTTAATGTTGTATTCCTGTAGTTGATAGAACCACATGGTTTTGAGATTATTATTCCAGAGGAAAGCGACGACTGAGGATGGTAGGAGTTGGAACTCGGACTATATCCTTGATGGAACAGGATCAGAGACTTTAGTGGTTTCGCTGCAAGAATCTGTACCATTTCATCTAAAGCTCATAGCAGCCTGCAGTGAACTTTTTGCTGTTCCTAGATTCAAATCTGAGTAACTAGTCTCGGTAACTTCAGGAGGTCAAGAATATTTAGTGTCTTTCAGTAAAAGAAAAGAATACGTGTAGAACCAACATTTATTAGATGGAAAAGAAATATGTTAATTGAATTGTATTGAACAATACTGGTATGTCTAAAATACTAAAAATAAAAATTAAAGTTATAAAAAAAAAAAACACTATGTTTATCATTACCTTTTGGAGTCTACCTGAGAGCCATATTCCCACCCACTTTGTTATGGCTGGATCCACTCCTAGACCCATCATCCTGTTCAATAATCTTTTCTAGGGAACATATAGATTCATAGATATTTGTCAGCAGAAAAGGACCATCTTGGCCCATCAAGCCTGCTCATTTTCCCCCTCCCTACTTGCCCTCCATATATATATATATATATATATATATATATATATATATATATATATATATGTACACACATAGGAGACAAAGAACCTCTGTGTGCAAGCACTGAGCATCATGGGCTGCATATACAAATCACCACAGAATATTGAACCAGCATAATATTCTGTCGTGATTTTCATATGCAGTCCCTGATGCTTTGCATTGTGGGAGCATGTGTGAGTCTGTATTTCTTTGAAACTTGGCTTCCTGGCCAAATGCCTTTTGGGGTAACCATTGCCTCAGTGCTTGCACACAGAGGTTCTTTGTATTTTACATTGTTTTTTATTTTAATTGGGTTCACCACAACATAACCCAGATGGACCATCTTAGGGTAGCTGGTTCATTCCACTGGGGTGTTAAACAGACGAGGCATACTGATGAGTCCTGGTAGGATGAAACATGTGTCTATGTCATCTGTTGGCACCCTTTGCAAACTGTGTGAGAAGCCTTTCGGCACCATGCATTTCTGCTTATAGTTGAACCAGCATAATATTCTGTGATGATTTGCATATGCAGTCCATGATGCTTTGCATTGTGGGAGCATGTGAGTCTGTATTTCTTTTGAAACTTGGCTTCCTGGCCAAATGCCTTTGGGGTATCCATTGCCTCAGTGCTTGCACACAGAGGTTCTTTGTCTTTTAAATAGTTTTTTATTTTAATTGGGTTCACCACAACATAACCCAGATAGACCATCTTAGGGTAGCTGGTTCATTCCACTGGGGTGTTAAACAGACGAGGCATACTGATGAGTCCTGGTAAGATGAAACATGTGTCTATGTCATCTGTTGGCACCCTTTGCAAACTGTGTGAGAGGCCTTCCGGTGCCATGCATTTCTGCTTATAGTTGAACCAGCATAATATTCTGTGGTGATTTGCATATGCAGCCCATGATGCTTTGCATTGTGGGGGCATGTGTGAGTTTGTATTTCATATATATATGTGTGTGTATATATATATATATATGTGTATCCGTGCTACCATAGTTAGGGTTGAGGAGCCATTTCTATGTTAAACCCCAAAACTTTGCACCTTAATAACTTTGCAACTGTTTGATAGATTTGGCTGAAATTTGGAATACATGATCAAGAACTATAGGCCTTGGGATTTGCCAAGTTTCATAGTGGTTGGATATACGGCTGCGGAGTTATTAAGTGTGATCTGTGTGCTCGTTTACTCTTTTTCTAGAATTCTACGGTCACGCCTACAGGTCATACGGTTTGCGCGACTGGTCCAAAATCTTCAGGGAACGTGCGGACGGGTTCCCCGATGTGCCTTTCAAAGATTTTGTGAAAAAATATTAAACGGTTCAAAAGTTATTCAAAAACAGTTTCTCATTATAAGTCAATGGGAAAAGTTAACAAAAGTTCAACACTTTCGCAAATGCATTTTACTTTCGCAAATGGGCTATTGTTATTTCGAAATCGGCCATTTTGTTTTCAGTTGGTGATCAGAAAATGGTTGGCATTTAAATTTGGGACCTCTAGCAACCTAATTCTTTTGTATTCACCTAGTCGGACCCTGAGGATGCTTGCCATGTCTTTATTTTGTGGTAAAACACCCAGAAATATGTTTCGCAAATTTCTGGAAAAAGTACTTTTAGCAAATTACTTTCGTGCTCACGAAAAGTTAACTTTTTATGTAAAGCTTACAAATGCTGACAGTAGTTTTCCATCTGTGGGACAGTGACAGCGATTCTTTTGCACTGCGCTGCAAAAGAACCGTTGGGAGTTTTGGGCTGAAATTTGGAGGAACCGGAGCCGACATCTCACAGATGTGCCTTTCAATGCTGTATTGAAAAAATATTACATGTTGGCAAAGTTACGGCACTCCAAAGTTGACAGTTTTTCCCATAGGATAACATTACGGCGCCCGACGCATTACAGAAATCCTTTGGCACCCTGCTGCAAAATAACGGTTTGGTCTTTTTTCCTGAAATTTGGAAGGAAGACAGCCAACAGCCCACAGATGTGCCTTTCAGTAGTTTGGTGAAACAATATCACATGGCGGCAAAGTTACGGCACTCCAAAGTTGACAGTTTTTCCCATAGGATAACATTACGGCGCCCGACGCATTACAGAAATCCTTTGGCACCCTGCTGCAAAATAACGGTTTGGTCTTTTTTCCTGAAATTTGGAAGGAAGACAGCCAACAGCCCACAGATGTGCCTTTCAGTAGTTTGGTGAAACAATATCACATGGCGGCAAAGTTATGGCACTCCAAAGTTGACAGTTTTTCCCATAGGATAACATTACGGCGCCCGACGCATTACAGAAATCCTTTGGATCCCTGCTGCAAAATAGCGGTTTGGTCTTTTTTCCTGAAATATGGAGGGAAGACAGCCAACAGCCCACAGATGTGCCTTTCAGTGGTTTGATGAAAAAACATTACAGGGAGGCAAAGTTATGGTGCTCTGAACTTTTCTTTTTTTCCCATAGGATAACATTACGGCATTCACCGCGCCTTTCAGGGCCCGTATCTCGGAAACGGTGCGAGATACGGAATTTTCGTCAGAAAATTTCTTAGCCCCCTAATGCGGGCTAAGATCCATATTAGCCAGGACAGTTGTAAATAATATGACTTTTAAATTTTTTTCTACATTGTATGGTTCCCGAGATATAATGTATTTAGTATTCCAAGATCTCATTTTCTGCGCCGATACTCATTATTATGCATACATTATTTGTACTCACTGTCTTTCTCTATGCAGGTTTTACGGAAAACCAGCCTGTGCACTTACATTTACTGTTACTGTTGCCCTTTCCGCTTGCGGTTCCATACCCGTTTCACTTACCGTTGACGTCTGCGCCACCATGTGCGTTATCCTTTGCATTTTCATTTGCGCTTACGTTTCTGTTATTTTTTGCCATTTCTGTCTACAGTACTGTTTATCTTTCTGTTTCACTTACGTCACCATGCCCTTGACATTTATGTTTGCAGGCACCATGTTACTATGTGACAACACATCACATGGCAGACCATTCCGTCTCGCCACCATATGCGTTACCCTTTCTGTTCTCATTTGTGCTTGTGTTACCATATGCGCCACTGTTAGCATTTCTGTTTGCGTTGCTGTCCCTGTTAGTATGCCACAAGACATCATGTGGTGGGAGCGCGGCTGCATTACATTCACTATTTCTCATTATCATTCTCAAAAAGAAGGGAAATTAGAGGCACAAAACTCTGTTTAATGCATTAGTTAGGGTTGTTCCATAGCGACAAAAGTGAGGAAATTCGCTGTTAGGGTTGAAAACCCCCCTTGCACCCCCCACCCACCTCCCCAACTGGCATTGGGGTGTGCATTGGGATCGTGGGTCCTAACTCTCACCCCATTCTCCTATACTTCTGCTGCTTTCACATGTCATGGGGTGAGAGTTAGGGCTGACGATCCTAATGCACATCCCAATGCCACCACATGCGCTATCCTTTATGCTTACTTACGCTATGCTTTCTGTTATTTTTTGCCATTTGTGTGTACTGTACTGTTTCTCTTTCTGTTTCACTTTGTGTCAGCATGCCCATTGACATTTCCATTTACAGGCACCATGTTACTATGTGACAAGACATCACGTGGCACACCGTTCCCGTCAACGCCACCGTGTGCGTTACCCTTTCTGTTCTCATTCGCGCTTGTGTTACCATGTGTGCCACTGTTAGCATTTCTGTTTGCGTTGCCGCTCCTGTTACTATGCCACAAGACATCATGTGGCGGGAGCGCAGGACCCTTTGGGCCCCACACTCCCGCACCGCATTACATTCACTATTTCTCATTATCATTCCTCAAAAGAAGGAAAATTAGAGGCAAAAATTCCATTTAATGCATTATTTAGGGTTGTTCCACAGTGACAAAAGTGAGGAAATTCGCTGTTAGGGTTGAAAACCCTAACTCCGAATTCACCCCCCAGCACCACACACACACAGACACACACACACATTCAAGTATGGGGGAGGACCAAGTCAACACAACCAATGACAGACATCCAGCAGCAGGTGACAGAAATAACAAACAATTGTCTAAATGTACTACGAGACATCCCCACCCACCTGACTAGGTACTGCATGCTCAGTGGAGATCAACAGCAAAACTGAGGCCATGTACACCAAACGTACACATCCCTGATTGCAGCTGTACTAGCGTACCACACTTAGTAGTTGCATGGCTTACTCACCGATGCCCCACACCAGACCACACCACTTGTTGTAGGCCACCTGAGCAATAGAGTTCAGCAAAACCAAGGAGTTGTACTGGTATAATATCTCTGATTATAACAAGGGTTTGAGAAATGCAGCTTTCTAATTGACTGTAAACATTGTAACAGCCTTATGTTTAGTTTTTATTAACATACATGTAGAGCCTAACCATATGATGAACATGGTTTAATGTTGTTTAAAAAACTGTTTTATTATGATAGCAATAAGCCACTCCCAGGTATTATGTTAATGGTCAGTTTATCACTGTCTAGCGACATGTGGCACTCGGCTATGCCTCATTCAACATTAAACCCCTACAGGGTGATTAACAGACCATTAACATAACTGTTGGTCATGCCTTATTGCTTAATTGTCTTTATGAGTAGATACTCTCCTCTGCTAGGCACTGCAGCAGCTTTGTAACACAGTGTCCCACCCAGTTACACCATACACTGTCTAGTTACTGGAGAATGGCTGTGAATATGAACTCATGAAGATGAATAGTGTAACTTGATCATTACAGTCATTGAAACCTAGTGTGATTATAACTGACAGAGTCAGTGATAGAGGATAACCCCTGCTGTCCTAGTACACTTACCCCATTGTGAGTTAAATCAATACTAAAAAGACATTCTGTTTATACCTACACCATACCTACTTGATTCCTGTTGTACCACAATTAACATAGTTATCACTTTGATAGCATCAGTGACAGAAGTGTATGAAGCCAAACAGTAGGCATACAGCCTGAGTATGAAACAACTGTTAAAAAAATCACACTGTGTCCATAAGTGGCATAGATCACTCATTGCAACAATAGTAAATGTATTACTATTTGAATAAGTTAGTCATCACAGATGCAATGAGATTGTCTTTATCAGGTACAACATACTCAGTAAGTGCCTACAGGAAAATCTATCCTATATACATCTCCGATACAGGTACATCATTGTTGGCTCAGTAGTGCTATAATATTTAGAAGTTGCTTGGCCTGATCCATGCAATTACAATGTTTCTTACAAAGAATACTTAATGCATCTTTAGTATTGAAACACACTGAAGGTCTATGTATGTACATCAGCAGTACACCTTCATCAGTAAGAATGCATGTGATACTGGCGATCACAATTTCACAGCGTTGAACAGGCAATGCTTTTCCATACGTTTACATCACCTCTCTATGTTGAGAAAACCATTGCAGTAAATGTACTACTATGTAAATCACCCACTAAATGTATCACTACTTTTATCTTGAGCATGCTAGTGTCTTGTAGTTAATTTATGTGCTTCTCTTAATTAATGTATACTCACTAGTGTTAAAACCTTTCTACAACTGTCATCATGCACCTTCAGCATTTATATTGAATAACGGCACAGTACCAGTTGTGGTGTGGTGTGGGGCATCGATAGGTAAGGCCATGCAACTACTAAGTGTGGTATGTTGTGTGCAGCTGCAATCAGGGATGTGTACTTTTGGTGTACATGGCCTCAGTTTTGCTGTTGATCTCCACTGAGCATGCAGTACCTGGTCAGGTGGGTGGGGATGTCTCGTAGTACATTTAGACAATTGTTTGTTATTTCTGTCACCTGCTGCTGGATGTCTGTCATTGGTTGTGTTGACTTGGTCCTCCGCCTACTTGAATGTGTGTGTGTCTGTGTGTGTGGTGCTGGGGGTGATTCGGTTAGGGTTTTCAACCCCAACAGTGAATTCTCACTTTTGTCGCTGTGGAACAACCCTAACTAATGCATTAAACGGAGTTTTTTGCCTCTAATATATATATATATATATATATATATATATATATATATATATATATATACATACACAACATATTATATATACTATATATATGAAACAGGGCGGTGATTGGGGAATAGGGAAGGGGGGATCACTGGACCACTAGTGTAATTTTATTTATATATGGGAACAGGATTGTGGCAGGGAAGGGACCAATGAACCACCAATGTGAGTTAATATTTATATGGGGACAGGGATCAGGGCTTGGGGGGGGTCTGGCCCTGTGCACTTGGGCTGAGTGTTTACATGCAGATGAGCCCATAATGGGCATGCAAATGGCCCCCCAGTGCCGTGCATGCCCAATGGGCTCATCTGCATGCTTAGGCTGAATATCACCCACGGGGGCCACGGTGCTCACCAGTGTGCACCCCCACCGTGCTTTACCCCATGGGTGGCCTTCAGCCATGTCTTCTGGTAGCACTGCACCAAACATGATGACCCCTTGCTGTGGGCCACACTACCATGGTCTGATATTCAAACAGATAGAATGGTCAGTTCATATTCCACTATATGTTTGAACATGGCACCAGAGTTGCCTGGTCCTATATTTTCAGGCAGTGCACCTGTTTGCGCACACAGCTGGATGGCTCTGAAAATGGGTCCCATTATGTTTTTTTAACTGATCTTTCAGTTTAACAGAGAACATTTTAGGCGATGAAGACAAAGTGACAGTACATGGAATGGTGTTCCAAAATGAAGTGGTTCAATAATTGAATGAATTCTGCCCCAGGACCATACACATGAATTGATATTTAATAAGTTGTAGGTTGTAGAGTGGGAGGATGGGTTATTAACAAACATGAAAATCTCTGTGAGGCATTGAGGCAGTTTGTCCTGCAGGATCTTAGATACAAAGTTGGCTTAATTTAATTGGGCTCTATATTGTGGTTTTCACAAACAAAGAATTCAAAATTAATGCAATAATGGGGTCTTGGGCCTTGAAGGGATGCACATGTGGACACTTTATAATACATAGAGTAGGAATGTGCAGGGAATTGATATTATTTTCTGAATACCATAAATATTAGGCCATCTGAATATTCAAGACTGAATATAATGAATAGCTCATTATTGGTGAGGTATTCGTATCAGGGGAAATAAACCACTGTACAAAATATAACCCTTTACCCCAGCCCTAGGAGGCTAGAGCTAGTCTCCTGGCCACCCTTCCTCCACATTCACAGTAATCCGATATATCCAACACACCTCCCCCTTATCCTATGTCCAAGATCCCACAGCATTTTATATTTTTAAATCCTTGCTCTTGGCACACTGCCAGGAGTGACACCGTCTTTGTACAGCTCACTTGCTAAGCCCCTCTCCCCACATGACCACAAAAAAAAATACAACACAACGCATATTCTGCTCCCCCTTGCCCCGATTCTTGATTTGAAGGATGCGAATAGCAAAATAGTATCTGGCTAGCCAAGCGGACTCCTCCCCCACCCACCCGAGCGCCGTCACTACTAAACTTTTAGAATTCCTGCTACAGGTCTGAGTCCACAGTTAAGGTGCTGCCAGAAGACCTGACGGAATGGTGAAAAACAGTTGGGCATTTATTTATTTATTTAAAACTCTCACCAGGAAGACACACTTAGCCAAGGCTTGTTTCCATGTGCACTCTGATGGAAGGGGTTGAGGGGAATACAGCTATAAATATATATATATATATATATAGATATATATTATGTAACAAATGATAAATTTCAAAATTACAACAGTTAAGTTTAGAATGAGTGGTACAGTGATTGATGAAATGAGATTACAGTGACTTAAATATTGTTATGAGCATTATGAACAGGAGGGATAATGCAAGCAGGAAAGCAACAAAAGCCATTGAACAGCCCTTGGAGATAGTGGATGCTACTGGTACATTTAGAGAGAGCTGAGCAGCGGTATCGAAATAGGTGACCCATGAGGAGAAGGGGATTGTGGGAGATTAGGAGCAGGTATAGGTGGGGGGAGAGAGATTACGAAGTAGAGAGCAGAGGGGGAAGGGGCATGTCAGAGGGACATTGGGAGGGAGTTCCACAATTTGGGTCAGCGGTAGGAGAATGCAGATTGACCTTTTGATGAGGATCTATGGGAAACAGTCAGAGAATGAAAGTCAGAACTTCGGAGGGAGTGAGTGGAGAGGGGTTAGAGGAGATAAGAAGGAGGAGAGGTAGGAAGGGAGGGAGGGCCAAACCAGTATTTACCTGTAAAGAAGAAGCAGTGGAAGTGTCTCCTATCCTCGAGGAAGAGGAAGGAGAGGGAGTTATAGAGGTCACAGTGGTGGGCGAGAGGTGGAGCATCACGTGCAAAGTGGAGGAAGGAATTGTAGAGGATGTCCAGTCTGGCTAGGAAAGTTTTGGAGTGGCACGGAAGACTATGTCACCATATTCAAAAACTGGGAGGATCATTTTCTGGATTACAGTGCGGCAGGCAGGCAGTGGGATGCAGCTGCAGTTTTGGTAGAGGGCACCAAGCTTGGGGTGCAGTTCTTCTGGCAGTTGCATCCATGTGTCCAGAAGAGTCAAGGTACTGGTCAAGCCAGGCACCAAAATGCTTTGCTGAGGACGCATCCTCCAGTTTCATATCATCAAGGGTGTGGAAAGAGGGCAGGAAGGGGAAACACGACAGACTCTGCCTAGTGCCAAAGGTCACAGAGATAGTCTTTTTGGCATCGAGGAATAATTGAGGAGAAACTAGACAGCACTGGACACTATCGAAGTCCTGCTGTAGACTGGTAGTAACAATAGTGGTGTTGGGCCAGATGTGTACAGAACAGTGTCGTCTGCATACATATGGATGCTGGAAGAGGAGCAGACAGAAGGGAGGTTATTAAGAAAAATGGAAAAAGTAGGGGGCCAAGAACAGAGACCTGTGGGACACCTGTCTGGATAGGGAGGCGAGGGGATACAGAGTCAGTAATCCTAACCAATTGGGTTCTGCCAACCAGGTAGGACCTGAACCAGTCAACAGTAGAGGGAGAGAGTCCAGCTGAAGAGAGTTTGGTTAGAAGGATAAGGTGAGAGACTGTGTCAAATGCCTTAGGAAGGTCAATGAAAATGGCAGAGGTGATGTGGTCACTGTTCATACTGGTGAGAATGGAGTCAGTGAGGCTGAGGAGGGGAGTGGTGGTGGAGTGATTCTTCCTAAAACTGGACAGGAAAGGGGTGAAGAAGAAGGTGGAGTCTAGGAAGGAGGAGAGTTGAGATAGGACAAGGTGTTCTTGGAGCTTAGACCAGATAGGGAGGAGAGAAATTGGTTGATAGTTGCCAGGTGAGGAGGAGTCACCCCCTTTAGGAAGGGAGATGACTGTTGCATGTTTTCAGGCCATGGGAACTGAGGATAATGAAAAGGACAGATTTAGGAGTGAGGTAAGGGGGTGGCAATAGCAGAGGCTGATAGGAAAAGGAGTTTCTAATCAAGACCATCAGTGGAGGTACCAGAAGAGGAGTTCAAGGCAAGAAGGGCCTTGATGGTGGTGGAGGTGGGTATGAAGGCTCAACTGCAAGAAAGGGGGCAGGGCAGGAGAGTATACTCAGCAGCCTCATCAACCTCAGGCTACACAGTGTCACTAATGACGGTCCTCTTGCCCCGCCCTCTTTCTTGCGATCACGCCTCCGTACTCGGATAGTTTCCTTTCACATTCATTCATTTCTTCAGGCAGCACTAAATACTATGAAACTGTAGCAGGAATTGTATAAGTTTACTAGTGAGGACACTCATTGGGAGAGAAGACCACTTGGCTAGCCAAATTTTGTTTTGCCATTCCCACCTCCCAAATCAAGGATGAGGACAAGGAGATAGAGTATGCATTGTATTGTATTTTTCTGTGGCCATGTAAAGAGCAGGGCTTTGGGGTGAGCTTTTTAAAGATGGTGTCAGCTCCTGCTGGTGTGCTTGGAGCTGGGATTTAAATATATAATATGTTGTGGGATCTGGAACATGGAAAAAGGAGTGAAGGGTGAGACACATCAAATTTTGCAAAGGTGCAGGACGGGTGGTCAGGAGACTAGCTCTGGCCCCCTGGGAAAAAGGAAAAAGGTTGTTCAATAAAATGCAGTTTGACTGCTGAATGAACAAGTGGGGTACCTCTGGGATCAGTTCTGGGGCCAGTCCTCTTCAACATCTTCATTAGTGACCTTGCAGATGGACTAGAGGGTAAGGCTTGTCTGTTTGCAGATGACACCAAGATCTGCAACAGAGTAGATGATCCAGATGGGGTGGGCAGAATGAGAAGAGATCTGGATAAACTAGCAAAATGGTCAGAAGAGTGGCAACTGGGACTTAATGCAAAGAAGTGCAAAATCATGCACATAGGGAAGAGAAACCCTGAAGCCACCTATAGGCTGGGAGGGGAGTTGCTAGCAGTCACAAAGGGAGAAAGAGACTGGCATCATCATCACTGATGACCTGAAATCATCCAAGCAGACCTCTAAAGCAGTAGGTAAGGCTAGGGGGTGTTAGGGTGTATTAGTAGGGGTATCACAGTCGTAAGAGGGATGTAATAATCCCTCTTTACAAGACACTGGTTAGGCCCCATCTGGAGTACTGCGGCAGTATTGAGGCCACACCTTCACAAGGACATTAACCAAATTGAGGCAGTCCAGAGAAGGGCAACCAAAATGGTGCAGGACTGCATCAGAAGACATATGAAGACAGATTAACAGAGCTCAATATGTATACCCTTGAGCAAAGGAGGGAGAGAGTGATATGATCGAGGCATTCAAACACCTTAAGAGCATTAACAAGGTGAAAGAGTCTAACATGTTTAAATATAAGAAAATTAGCAGGACAAGAGGACACAGCATGAGATTAGGGGGGCTGATTAAGGGGATTGTGAGGAAATTCTTTTCACAGAAAGGGTGGTGGATGCATGGAATGGCTTACCACAAGAAGTGGTGGCATGAATACAGTGCAGGGCTTCAAACAGGAATGGGATAGGCATAAGGGAGCAATACAAATGACTATGAATAGATAGGCCACTAACAGAGCAAAGGCTGATGGCACATTTATAAGGTAGAAAAAGAAATGGGCAAACTGGATGGACCTTGCGGTCCTTATCTGCCATCAACTTCTATGTTTCTATATTTCACCACCGTACAACACATATTTGGCTGAATATTCGGTAAAAGATAGTCACACAGTCCTAACATAGAGCTCCTTTTTCTTGCCCAGGAGGTATCTTGGGTGGCTTCCATTACAATGAAGCCATATTCAATCAGTGGGAGTATATTTCTTTGACCAGTTCTGTCTCTAGTATCAGCTGATAAATACTTTTGTATTCAGTAATAGTAACCCCAGAATTTTAAGTACAGACCTAGTTCCACTGCACAAGATTCTGAGCAGGGAGGAGGCAGGGAATTATAGGCCAGTCAGCCTAACCTCTGTGTTAGGTGACTGAAGGAGAGGATTGTGGAACACTTGACTGTCAGTGGTGAGCTGGATCCAACGCAGCATGGCTTCACACAGGAAGTTCATGTCAAACGAATCTTATAGATGTTTTTGACTGGGTGACAAAGGTAGTGGACCAGGGCAGAGCAGTCAACATTGCATATCTGGACTTCAGTAAGGTCTTTGACACTGTACCACACAGGAGGTTGGTGAGTAAGTTGGCCAGCAAAGGGGTGGGCAATAAAGTGACAAACTGGATTAGGAACTGGCTGCAGGATAGGAAGCAGATGGTGGTAGTAAATGGGATCCAGTCAGAAGAGAGGAGGGTGACTAGTGGGGTACCTCAGGGGTCGGTCCTGGGCCCGTTCCTGTTTAATATCTTCATAAGTGACATTGCAGCAGGACTGGAAGGGAAGGTATGCCAGTTTGCAGACAACAATATGATCTGCAACAGGGAAGAGACACCAGAAGGGGTGGAAAGGATGAGAAGGGTCCTTGAGCAATTGGAGAGCTGGTCTGTGGAGTGGCAGCTAAGGTTTAATGCCAAGAAGTGCAAGATCATGAACAAGGGAAGAAGGAACCCCGGGGAGAGCTACAGAATTGGTGGGGAACTGCCGACAGTCACTAAGGAGGAGCTGGACTTGGGCATCATTATCACGGAGGGCTTGAAGGCCAGCAGGCAGGTAGCCAAAGCGGTGGGGAAGGTCAATGGGATGTTGGGGTGCATTGGGAGAGGAATCACGAGTTGAAGGAGGGAGGTAATAGTTCCACTGTACAAACCTCGGGTGAGGCCTCACCTGGAGTACTGTGTGCAGTTTTGGAGGCCACACCTGCATAAGGATATTGACAGGATGGAAATGGTGCAGAGGACAGCTACTAGGATGGTGGGGGGTTTGCAGCATAAACCATATGAGAAGGGGGTGAGTAACCTCACTGTGTACACACTGGAGCAGAGAAGCGAGCGAGCGAGGGGATACGATAGAAACTTTCAAGTACCTCAAAGGTATAAATGAGGTTAAGGGGAGGGCATGTTCCAGGTTAAACAGTGTGCAAGGACAAGAGGCCATGACATGAGACTGGAGGGTGGCCAGTTTAGGGGGAATGTAAGGAAGTACTTCTTCAAGGAGAGGGTGGTGAATGCATTGAATGGTCTGCCCAAGGGGGTAGTGGTGGTGAGGACAGTAACAAGATTCAAGCATGCATGGGACAGGTATAAGGGAACCTTAGAGATGGGAAGGAGTAGCTATAGCAGGTGACCATGTAGGGTCACAGGCTGGTCACACAGGTAGTACAAAGTGACAGACTAGATATGGTGGTCCTCATCTGCCGACAGTTTCTACGTATCGATGTACTCTTCATAGGCCAGATATTCAAAACTTTGCCCGGTCGGCAAAGCGGCTGTGCCCTGTTTGCCTAGGGTCTGTGTCAGAGTGCAATATTTAAAGAGGGCAGTGGGGTGCACCAAAAAGGTTAGTGCACACGGGCAAAAAAATAATGTGGTGGGCAAAGAGGGGGGGCAGGGGGCATGAATCACTTTGCAGTGCAATACTCAGTGCAGTAGTGCTGCACAAAGAGAAGAGCGCAGGCCACCTTGTGCTGTACAGTTACCACCAAGAAGAAGCATGGCTTACTCCAGGCAACCCTAAAGGCCAGCAGAGCCACTGCAGCCAACAACCACGGTGGCAGCTGGGGGAGAAAACCTGCTCCCTGGTGGATAGTGGCACCCTCCAAACCTCCGAGCCCCATCCTTGTTAGAATCACATTCTTCCCTGGAGGCCAGTGGTCCACCCCTCATCCTCCAAGCCTGTTCCCGCTGAAAGAAAAGTATGCCTTGGTGTCCAGAAGTCCACCCCCTTCCTCTAATCTTCTGCCCCATTTATTTATTTATTTTACCTCTAATTACCAGGTACACACAATGAGCCAAAGGCCCATTTTCATGCATGACCCGGGACCATACGAATACAGTCAAGATGTTACATGTGAAATACAGTTAACACAGAACATAAACACAATCAATACAGTTTACACAGAACATAAACACAATCAATACAGTCAACATAGAACATAAGCACACTGATATAAAACTAGTCCCTGGTATACAATGGTCCATCCACTCTCCAATCCCTGTCCCCATTAAAATAAACATTATCCCCTGTTGTCTAGTGGTCCCCTCACCCTCTGATCCCTGGCCCTGTTAAAATAAACATTATGCCCTGGCGTCTAGTGGTCCCTCATCCTCTGATCCCTGACCCTGTTAAAATAAGCATTATGCCCTGGTGTCTAGTGGTCCCTCCCACTCTCTAATCACCAGTCCCAATAGAATAAAATAATTCCCTGGTGTTCGGTGGTCTCCTCACGCTCGGATCAATGGCCTCAGTAGAATAAAATCATTACCTGGTGTTCAGAGGTCCTCCTGCCCTCCAGTTGCTGGCCCCAGCAAATAATTCTCTGGTATCCAGTGGTCCCCCTGCCCTCCAATCACTGACCCCATATTACATCACATATTCTCTGGCATCTAGTGGAACCTCCCAACCCACTGATCCATGTTCTCATACCAACATAAGCTTTCCCTGGCATCTAGCAATTCCCCCACCACAAGGTGCCCTGACCAACCAACCTTGCCATCCCCCTTACCTGAATTGCTGGTGCCGCAGGAACCCATATGGTGACCAGCACAGCCCTCCTCTCACCACCACAGCAGGCTGCCATATGCAATGACAGGGAGCGTGCATCCCCTGTACTGAAAAGGGAGCACACATACTGTCTACAGTAAATAGTTTGCATTCTCCCTTCAGAAACATTATGCCCTGGCATCTAGGGTTCACTCCTGCCCTCCAATTGCTAGCCTCAGTAGAATAAAATAATCCCCTGGTGTACAGTGGTCCCCCTGCCCTCCAATCACTGGCCCCAGCAGAAATAACTAATCCCCTGTGTCCAGTGATCCCCTGCCCTCCAATCGCTGGCCCCAGTAGAAATAACTAATCCCCTGTGTCTAGTGATCCCCGCCCTCTAATCGCTGGCCCCAGTAGAAATAACTAATCCCCTGTGTCCAGTGATCCCCTGCTCTCCGGTCATGGGCCCTGTATTATATCACATATTCCCTGGTGTCTAGTGGCGCCCCCACCAACTGATCCCTGTCCCTCTACCAGCATAAGCTTTCCCTGGCATCTAGTGGCCCTCTGCACCATAGGCACTAAACAACCCACTCTGCCACCCCCTCCCTGTACATCAATCACTGGTGCTGCAGGAGCCCATACAATGATGGGCACAGCCCTCCTCTGACCACTGCCGCCATATACGGTGACAGGTAGCATGTGTCCCCTGTAATGTAGACAGTATGCATACTCCCTTTACAATACAGGGGACATGTGCTCCCTGTCATCACATGTGGTGGCAGGCTGCAGTGGTGAGAGGAAGGCTTTACTGGTCAACATATAGGCCCCTGTGGCATCGGTGATGCAGGTTGGGGGCACTAGATGCCATGGAAAGCTTATGCTAGTAGGGGATGGGGATCGGTGGGTTGGGGGGTGCCACTAGATGCTAGGGAGTATGTGATATAATACAGGGACATTGATCAGAGGGTGGGGGATGACCACTGGAGTCCAGGGAATTATTTTATTCTAGAGGGGCCAGCAACTGGATGGTGGGGGGAACCACTAGATGGCAGGGCATACAATTCATGTTAATGGGGCCAGGGATCAGAAGGAGGATGGAGCACTTGAGGCCAGGGCATAACAATTTAGTTTAATAGGGCTGGCAATCAGAATGAGTGGGGGACTACTAGGCATCAATGAAGTATTTATTTTATTGGGGATGGGGATCAGAGTGGGTGGGGCCAGCCACAGGAGGGGTGCAAACCAACCACTGCTTCAAATTCAAATTATCCCATAATGGGCATGCATATGGTCCCTTAGCACCTTGCATGCCCAAAGAACTCATTTGCATCGTGCAGGATAAATATCATGCTAGGTACTCCTGGCACTATTGGGTCTGGGGGCTCTGTTCCCTGCACTGCCAAGATTCATTGAAAGATAGTAACATAGGATGTGATGGCAGATAAGGGGGCACTGGCCCCATCCAGGCTGCCCATTTTTTTAACCTTCATTTTTTGCTGCACACCTATTTGATTTACGGTGCACTCTCTTCCCCCGCCCCTTACCCCTATGCTTCCCTTGTGCCTTTCCCAGGCATTTTCGAACCCCACCATTGTTTTTGACCCCACTACCTCCACTGGAAGGCTATTCCAGGTACCTACCATGCTTTCTGTGAAGAAGTACTTCCTCACATCCCTCCTGAATTTACCTCCCTCCAGCTTCGTAGCATGCTCCTTATTCTAGAGCACCGGTTTCACTGAAACCTACCCCCCGTATTTATTAACCTCCTTGAGGTATTTAGAGGTCTCTATCATATCCCACCTCTCCCTCCTCTCTTCCAGGGTGTACATATTTAGCTCCTTAAACCTCTCCTCATAGGGTTTTTGATGCAGACCCTGCCCCATTTTGGTAGCCCTTCTTTGGACCGCCTCCACTCTATGTTCTTTCTGAGATGTGATCTCCAGAACAGGACACAGTACTCAAGGTGGGGTATTACCAGAGATCTATATGGCGGGGGGCAGCACCACTTCCCTTTTCCTGCTGGCATTACCCCTTCCTGTGCATCCCAGCATCCTAATAGCCCTTCTGACTTCCTTGTCACACCACCTGGCCAGATTTAGGTCATCTGATAACAATTACAGATAGGTATTTTTCCTGCTTGGTCTTTATCAGTGTCACTCCAATTCATTTTGTTCTCAGTTTCTGGGTTTCTATGGCTCAAATGCATTATTTTGCACTTTTTTGCACTAAACCCCAGCTGCCATACTTGACTCAGTGCTGCACCAACATGCCTTTATATTCAGTCCGATAGCATGGTGTGATATCTGACTATATTTAGCATCCTCATGGTCATAGGCAATGGGTAAGCACAGTGTAAAACACTGTGCTCCACTTTGCCATTTTTCAATATTTGGCCCCATATGTCTCTCAAGTGTAAGACAGGGGTGAGTAGCTATGCCCAGCTATCTGAATTTCCCAACTGCTTCAAGTTTGACACCATCCAAGGTTAGGAAACTAAATCTTGAGAAAATCATTCTTACTTTCAGGGCTGACCCTAATGACATGGCTTCAGTTTTGGGGATGCTTTTTTCAAGACCAGTTTTTACATTTTTGAACCGTCTTTGCAACGAGTGAAAGCTGTGCCCTAGAATTCAATGTATTCCATTAATATCCTTCCTGTGTACACAAATAGCTGCATCATCTGCATACAACAGAGTTCTAGCAGTTTTGTAGATTTTTTGGCTTGTTATTTATGAAAACTGTAAATAAGACAGGTCCTAGAATGGATTCCTGAGGGACACCATAATCAATAGCACAGTATTACCCCCGGATGTCTATTTGCCTATTTTAACAATCTAGGTCCAATTTTGCAAGCAGTTTGAGAACCACCGAATGGCTGAGGGGCCCCAATTTGGCTAGTTTTTGTAAAAGCAGGCTTTGAACTACTAGATCAAAAGCTGTGGTCACAGACAATATGAGAAGACACCTAAATATAGGTATGGGGAATAAGACCTCTCCTCAGACTCAAATTGCAATTACGGTCAACGTAGAAGAGCCTTCAACTGGCTGACCTGCGACTAATCTTTTTGTGACGCACAAGAAATTTGGGTTTGGGGATCAATTTCTGTTTTGGATGCAAGAACTATATAACTGCCCTCAAGCGAGAGTCAAAGTTAATGGAATGATCTCTGACCCAATTAGGATTGCCGGGGCATGAGACAAGGCTGCCCTATGTCACCTATTTTAATCACTTTAAGCACAGAACTGTTAGTAGCCCAGATAAGCTTTCACGCAAAAAAAAAGGTTTTCATTTTTTTTGGGGGGGGGGGAGAGTATCGAATCTCGCTATATGCAGATGATGCAATGTTATATCTCAGAGATCCCCCCTTAAGACCTTTCCGATTACAGAAAACATACTACGGTTATTTGTTCAAATCTCAAGATTTGCAGTTAATGAATCTAAACTGAAGTTATATCATTAAGTGGACAGATGTCACCTGAGCTAAACACATGTACATCATACAGGTGGGTCATGAGCCAGATTCACTATCTGGGCATCCAAATCTTGTCAGACCTGTCAACAGGGACACTGGCTTACCATGTAAAGGGTAAATTCCATTTTGGAGATGGAAAAAACTGATATTGTCACTGGTGTCTGCAATACTAAAATCAGTTTTTACCAGTGTTCCATCCCTGAATCCTTTAGGCATGTGTATAAATATTCAGAATAAAAGAAGACTAAGTGTACATCAAACTAAAGGAAGCAAAATGAAAATAGTACAGGAAAGAATTTATTGAAAAATATAATTTCTTAAGATTCACTGATCTGGAAAGAAAATGGCAAATTCCATGAAATGTTTTGATTTTAGTTGTGAATGGAAAGACCAAATTCTGGAATTTTACAGAATTTTCCAAAAATCACTGTCCTTGCCCAACAATATTGTCCCAGGTAAACTATGGGAAACAACACAGAGGTCCTTGCAGATCTTAACTGCAGGGAACTAGTGCTGTGTGGAATGCTGAATTGTGACAGTGGGATTAACATGGAATAACCATTCTGCTGGAGGAATTTCTGCCAGAATTTCACTGGCCTTTCTGTGGAATTACGTATGCTATGATTTGTGGAATTATATTCCACAGAACTACATTCTCCCATGGAAATTAGCCTGCAAGCACTTCCACAGAAAATATTGGGATCCATGGAATAGAATTCCACAGAAATGTAGTGGAAAACCCATTCCACATTTTTTACTGTGGAATTCCGCCATTCCACTTCTAACAAATTTTGGTGGAAATTCAAAAATTCTGTTCGGCCAGCATTTGAAAATTCCATACACCACTACTGGGAACTCTGGCCTCTATCCCTTTTTGGTAAAATAAAGTCCATTAGGATGAATGTTTTGCCAAGGTTCTTATTTTTATTCCAATCCCTCCCCATTAATATACCACAAGTACTATAGACTGGGTAAAAATAGAGAAGGCTCTCCACAGTTTTGTATTGCAAAAGGGACAGCCAATGATTAAGTGGTCTGATCTTCAGTGACCAAAGAAAAAAGGAGGGGCAGGATTACCAAATTTTAAACAATATTTCCAGATGGCAAAATGTATTGCATGGGTAACATATAACAAGCATTTGTCAATGCTGAATGTTGTCGCGCTGGCACTGGCTTTGGTGGTGCAGTGCAGAAACACATTTTTGGCAGGATGTGAAAAATGACAGCTGTACTGTTCATAAGGAGGTATAAAAAAATGGCAGTGGTGAAAATGTGGCATGTAAGTATTGCAAATTTGCGAAGTTACAAGGGTGCGTGGGAAATGCGCAACACACACATCACGGACGGTTTTCTTTTATACAGGTGATTTCTTTTTTGGGGGTACAGTAGCCGATGGGGGATTGGGCACCCCCGTTGGCACAGAAGAAGGGGGGGACATCATGCAGACAGGGAGTGGGCTCCCCCATTGGCACATTAAACCAGGAAGAGGGGGAACGAATGCCGACAGGGACTGGGCACCCTCGTTAGCAAACAATGAAAGTGGGGGGGGGACACACTCCTTTTTTTTGCAACTCAAAGTTTATTAAAGTTTCCAACATACAATACACCATAGTCACATGGTACAAAAGATATGAGTACATGCTTTTGGCAAAAACATAAACCCCTTTTCTTTCCCCTCATTCCCCTCCCCCTTGCCCAAATACAAATGCACAGAGGGGCCACACCCCACAAAGAAAACCCCTTCACAATATCCCTCCATCCCCCCCCACCACCCCCTTCCCCTCCCAGGTTTGAATGCCCAGAACATTTCTTAACTCATACCTCTATCCCCAAAGATCTGTTGCATTATGTCATCTGAAGAGAATCTAAGGTTAATAGCGGGGCCCAGATTTTATTGAACTTACTCATTCTGTTACGCAGACAGGCTGTCATTTTTTCCATTCTAAGATTAGCCAAGAGTTCCTTCAACCATTCAGCATATGATATTACTTCACTATCCTTCCAATGTCGAAGTACTAACTTTTTAACAGACATGGATATTAGAGCCATGTGGTATTTACGTGTGACTGCTGGAATTTCAGAGTAATCTCCTAAAAGGCAGATTTTTGCCGAAAACAAGTCATTGAGTCCCAATAGGGGATCTACTCTTTGTTTAATTTGTGACCATAAGAAAGGTATCTTGGGACAAAGCCAAAAAATATGAATTAGGTTGCCCTCCCCGTGGGCACATCTTATACAGGTAGCAGAGGAGGCAATACCAAGTTTAGCCATTTTTTGAGGGGTATAGTATAGATTGTGCAAAATTTGGAACTGCATGAGTCTGAGCCTGTCTTGTGTAATAAATTTGTGGCACCCTTGCCAAAGCTTCTCCCAGTTAATGGGTACCTCTGGAAGGAGCGCCGCCCAATAATCCGAGGGTCCAAAAGGTCCGGGGTAGATCCAATCATATACAACATTAAAAACCTTTGATATGGCGTGAGGAAGGCCCGCCATTTGAACCAGTTTCACCCAGCAAGGAGGACACCTGGGTGACTGGGCCACCATCCCTATGACCTTCACCAATATGTGCCGCAATTGGAAAATTTTAAAAATATTAGAGGCCGGAACTCCCAGCTTATCTAGAATTTCTGGAGATGAAAGCCATGCCCTTTTAATCTCATTCCAGAAGTATGTAAGTTTAACTTCCTTAACTTGCGGGAGCCATGAGGGGGAGAGGACTTTCCCATCTAACCTGATGTTGGGATTACCAGGCGGAGACACATTCTGCCGATGGGGAGTGGGATCCCCCATTGGCATATACTTGGGCAGGGTAAGCCGAACGGGGGATTGGGCATCCCCGAAGTTGGCAGTTTAGCGGCCACTGTACCGCCATGTTTCCAGCTGGTGAGCACGTAAGAAGGGTCCGCCATGTGTGATGAGCTTTGCTAGCATTGCAGCGGACCTTTCTTTAGATGTGCTCACCCAGGTGGTGTGGCACTGGCATGCAGGCTGATTGGGGAATAAGGGGCACACCTACTGGTGTGTGCCCTGCATTCGCCCAACAGCGACCGTGCCTCTAAATCTGCACTACCCCAAGATGTTGGCTGCGCAAGCGCACCAACATAAAAAGGCAGATCCAAATAATGTCTAGTTACTAATGGAAAAAGAATAGCAACAGATCTGCACAACCAGTCTACACAGGTTCAAAATGTTTGCATACCGCTCACAGTTACCCACAATCAATAATCCATGGCTTAGACAAATGTGTTTTACCTGGGAAAAAGTATATAAGGAATTAAGGATCAAGGCCGGCATCACCAGGCACACAAAAAGAGACTGTTGTGAGGCATTTGAACCACTAAAAACATATGCAGTTTTTAAAAGATGGGGAACATGTGGATGGGGAACAAACAGCAACAAGGATAGGGATGCTTAGAAAAGCAGCTTGAGGGAGGTTTCCAGGGTGATCAAAACGGGAAAGGCACAAACTGACGTGTAAATTGCACAGGTGGAGAAAAGGAGGTAAAAAACCTTCTTTAGGTACATAGGTGAAAAAAGGAAAAACTGTGGGAGGGGGAGTATTGCTAGACTAATAAGCAGGGTCTGGCATATGCAGGAACAGTATTTAACAGAAGGAAAGCAGTTTCTCTCTGAGGACACAGCTTTACATGTCTGACTGACATAGAGGTGGTGGTAGTGCAGTGGCAGGTCCTAAAACCATAAATACCAAAATGTTCATTATCTTCTCTAGCAAATTTCCTACTTTGGTTTTCAACGCCTTGTCTGGTGTTTGCAGGAACAGTATTTTACAGAAGGTAGTGGCTGAGAAAATAAGGGAAATGAAAAAAGTCTACAGAAGATACAAGGAAACACAAAAGGATGAGGACAGAGAACAATATCTGGAGAAGCAGAGGGGATCTGGGAAAATAATTAGAAGGGCTAAAGCATAGACAGAGGAAGATATAGCCCAGGCTATTAAGAAAGGCAACAAGACCTTCTTCACCTACATTAGCAAGAGGAAAAAGACCAGAAATGGAATTGTTAGGCTGAAGAAGGAAGGAGGAGAAAGGGCGGAGGATGATCTAGAAAAGTCAGAGATACTGAACAAGTACTTTTGCTCAGCATTCACCACGGAAGAGGAGGGTGCGGGACTGAGACTCATTAAGAGAGGTATTCTGGGGAGGGAGGTAGACACCAGCCCATTCACAGTGGAAAGAGTCCTAGAAGAACTCAGGGAAAATAGAAGGAGATAAGGCAATAGGGCTAGATGGGATCCACCCCAGAGTAGTAAAGAAACTCAGGGAAGTGCTTGTGGAACCACTGGCTGCCCTTTTCAATGCATCAGTAGAGACAGGGGAGGTACCTGAGGACTGAAGGAGGGCAGATATAGCCCCTTTCCACAAGACTGGAAGCAGAGAGGAGGCAAGCAATTACAGGCCTGTAAGCCTGATCTCAGTAGTGGGGAAACTAATGGAGTCCTTACTTATGGAGAGGATTGTGAAGTTTCTGGAGGATAGCAGGGCACAGGAACCAAGGCAGCATGGATTATCAGTGGGAAGGTCCTGTCAGATGAATCTTACAGATTTCTTTGAATGGTTAACCAGGGTGGTAGATCAGGGAGGGGCAGCATATGTAGCCTACCTGGATTTCAGCAAGGCCTTCAACATCGTTCCACAAAGGAGATTGCTAAATAAATTAGGGATCCTGGGAGTGGGCCCTACAGTGGTAAAGTGGGTTGGGAACTGACTAAGGGACAGGACTCAGAGGGTGGTGGGGTGGTGGTAAATGGCATGAAATCTGAGAAGAGGTAGGTGACCAGCGGGGTGCCACAGGGATTGGTGCTAGAGCCAGTCCTATTAAATGTCTTCATTATTGACATTGCAGAGCATCTGGAGAGAAAGGTGTGCCTCTTCACTGATGATACCAAGATCTGCAACAGACTGGACACACAGGAGGGGGTGGAAGAAATGAGAAAGGACCTAAGTCTATTAGAGGAGTGGTTGGGTGTCTTGCAGTTGAGTTTCAATGCTAAAAAGTGCAAGATTATGCTCCTGGGTCACAGGAATCCAATGGAGGAGTTCAGGATGGGTGGTGAAATTCTGGTCACCACAAGTCAGGAGAGAGACCCAGGGTTTATCATATCTGACAATCTGAAGGTGACCAAACAGTGTGAAAAGGTGGTGGGGAGAGCAAACAGAATGTTGGGGTGCATAGGGAGGAGTGAGGTGGTGATGCCACTGTACAGATCACTGATGAGTCCTCAGCTAGAGTGCTGTGTCAAGTTCTGGAGACCACATCTCTGGAAGGACATTGACAAAATAGAGGCAGTTCACAGAAGGGCAATGAAGATGGTACATGGACTGCACCAGAAGCCTGACAAGGAAAGACTTAAGGACCTTAATATCTATTCACTAGAGGAAAGAAGGGAGAGGGGAGATATGATAAAGACTTTTGAGTACCTTAGGGCAATAAACAGAGTACAGGTGGAAAGCAAATTTCAGAGAAAACTCTGCACAAGAACAAGGGGTCATGATATGAGGCCGAAGGGTGGAAGGCTCGGGGGTAATGTTAGAAAGTACCTTTTCACTGAAAGGGTGGTGAAGCCTTGGAACAGCCTTCCAGCTGAAGTGGTGGGCGTCAAAAGAATATGGGGGTTTAAGGGTGCATGGAATAGACATGAGGGTACTCTGGAGGTGTGCAGAGCAGAAGAGCCACAGATCAAATAGGATCTGGGGCTGCAGCAGTGAGTAGGGAAATGGGCAGACTAGACTGGCCGTATGGTCCTTATCTGCTGACAGATTCTATGTATTTTTCTATGTTTTAACAGAAGAAAAGCAATTTCTCTCTGGGGACACAACTTTACATGTCTGACTGGCATAGAGGTGGTGGTGGTGGGGTGGCAGACTCTAAAATCATAAATACCATAATTGTGTTTATCTTGTCTTGCAATTTCCTACTTTGGTTTTCAATGCCTTGTCTGGCATGTGCAGGAACAATATTTAACACAAGAAAAGCACTTTCGCTCTGGGGACAGAACTTTACATGTCTGACTGGTGTAGAGGTGCTACTGGGGTAGCAGATCCTAAAAATCATAAATACCATAACTGTGATTATCTTTCTTTGCAATTTCTGACTTGGGTTTTCAATGCCTTGTCTGGTGTGTGCAGGAACAGTATTTAACAGAAGGAAAGCAGTTTCTCTCTGGGGACATAACTTTGCCTATCTGACTGGCACAGTGTGGTAGCAGTGGTGGGGTGGTAGACCCAAAAATCCTAAGTTCCATAATTATGTTTAAAGGGACACTGTCAGGTTTTGGTGGTATTTTTTCCACCTTGCAATTCTGCTGCTTTTTGCTCCTCACATTCACATAGAAAGCACACCTGGGCACCCAATCGCTGAACAACGTCAAAAAATACTGTTTTTAATGCAACATTACTTTTTAGTTAGGCCGACTGATTCTCTCCCACCTGCAGCCTGGCACGTTCACAAGAGTTCTTGGCGTCGAAGTGCCTGTAGGCTCGTTCATGAGCGCTTTTGGTTTTTTAAAAGGCATATGAGTTTAGCCTGAAATATAAACCTATGGAGATCACTAAGACTGCCAATGTAACTCTTTCCTTGAAACAAGTGGTATTAATCATAGAAAAAGCACTCTGAAAAATGAAGCCAGACCCTGGGCATGAACCTTGGTCCATGCATTTGTGACCTCATGCCTTCACTACTGTAGCTCATTATACTGAGGGCTTCTAGGGGTTGATATCCATCACTTGCAGCTACAGTAGTAGCCACAGACATTGCCAGCTATTTCCAGATATTCTGTGAAATTTCTATAGAGTTTCTCTCTGCTGCCCCTATTGTGGAAATGCAGAAAGCAGATTTCTCTAGAAATATCAAAGACATTTGAGGAAATAGCTGGCAATGTCTGTGGCTAGTACTGTAGTGCAGAGCTCTGCGGCCAGGTTATTGTCTGGGTCAATGTGATCCAGTCATATTTTGCCTGTGTTGCGTGCTCTGCTCTGGCTGCCTGTTCAGTGGTGGGTAACTTTTAAAGTTGGCTTGCTGACTTATACAGCCCTACACAGTTTGGGTCCGAGTTACCTACAAGAGCTTCTGAGTCCCTACTGCCCCCTCAGACCACTCTGCTCAGCCAACGAGGGATTGCTAGAGATTCCCAGGGTGCGATTGAAGACCTCGGGAGTGCAGGCTTTTGTCTTTGCTGCTCCCTCCCTGTGGAATTCTCTACCTCATTGGATACAAGAGTGCCAGGCAGTGGAGAGCTTTAAAATTGCTCTAAAAACACATCTGTTTTTATGTGCTTTCCTGGAGTTTAATATGTTGAATTGCACATTTAGTTTTTTAACTGTTCTGTTTTTATTTGTGCATTGTTTTTGAACTGCTGTATTTATTTGAGTAGTGTTTTTAGAAAATTGTATAGTGCTTTGATATTTATTGATATAGCACTATATAAATAAATGTATTATTATTATTATTAAAAAAATGAAAGCGCTCATGAATGAGCCTATAGGCGCTTCAGCACCAAGAACTCTTGTGAACATGCCAGGCTGCAGCGGGGCAGAAGTAGTCGGCCTGACTGAAATGTAATGTTGCATTAAAAACAGTATATTTTGACATTGTACAGTGATTGGTGTGTCCAGGTGTGCTTTCTATGTGAATGTGAGAAGCAGAAAGCATCAGGATTGCGAGGTGGAAAAAATACCACCAAAACCTGACTGTGTCCCTTTAACTTCTCTTGCAATACTTGACAATTGTGGATAGCAGGAGGACACATGAATTGATAACAAAAAGAAAAGGCAGGAAAGTGATTCATGTGTATTGAACAAAACAGGACCGGACAGGAAAGGGTAATCAGGGCAAGGGGAATGTGGATGCCTACATGATGGAAAAATTCAGGGAGCGAATATGGGAAATGATGGAATGAAATATGGACCATAACATATAACAATAACACAAAACAGTTGGAAATACATTTTGGACAAAACAAAAAAAGAGTATAGAGAGGAACAAGCAGAAACTTTTTTTTTTACTTTTTATGTTTTTTTTGGTGTCTTTTTTTTGGGGGGGGGACAATTCTAAACACAGCGTGGAAATATTAAACAAAGAAAGTTGGTTGCAGTTATTTTGCCACACTACCACTTCCAGTGGCACTGCCAAGCCCACCACCTCCACGCAATTCTGACAGGAAGTTCAAGACCTTGTCCTGGCTGGACGTCAGTATACCCATACCATCTCTCACTTCCTGCCGAAATTCATTATAACCTTGGTGCAGCTTTCGCACCTCATTCTACAGGACAGCCACCTCTGCCTGTGTGACAGGTGCACTGGGGTTCATTGGTGGTAGGGAGGGTGCACTGGCTGCCGCCTGATATATTTGTGGACATCTCCGAGTACTGCAGCGAGTCTGCCCACCACGCTGACTCATAACAAGATGATGGCTAACCTCATGCTTCCCCCCTTCTGATTCAGCATTGTCCTCACCACCACCACTACAATGTTCAGCTGCCAACTCACACTCCTTCGCCTGCCACTTGGCCATGTGATGGATCTTGAGGTTTGTCCTCTGGCCACCAGTCCCCAGGTGGCTGCCTTTCTTCACCCGCCTCGCACTACGGCCACAGATCTTGCAGATGACCACACTGTCATTTGCAGGATTTAGTGAGAAAAACTCCCATACTACAGATCTCTGTGGCAGTGGAAGGGGGGGGTACCAGATGTTGTTGCGATGGGTTGATCTACTACGTCTCATGGGCCAGTGGTGGATCTGATGGTGGTGGCACTGGGATGATTGGTGAGTCATTCAGAGACCATGGATGCCTGCTGAGGGGTGGGAACTATTGGGTCCTGCTGCTGCTGCTGCAAGGGAGCAGCAGAATCCCCCTTCTCGGCCTGGGGGGAATCAATGCCTCTTCTAAATGAACGCCAGCTAAGGCAAATAACTGCCCCACCCTTCTTCCAGCTTTCATCTGCTCTAACCTGGCCCTCCATTTTAACAAAAGGTTTTTAAAGAAAAAAAAATTAAAAAAGAGAGAAACACACACACAGACTGACAAACCCACACACAATCACACGCACACACACGCACACTCACACAACTATCTAAACTGCCAAAAAATGAAGATTGTACACTAACAAAAGTTCTCAGTACAGAAAAGTAAACATAAACTTTAAAACTAAATGCTACTTTGAGTCAAAAACACCATCAAGTAATGAGATCTACTCCTCTGTCTGTCTCAAAACAGCTCTAACTGCTGAAATGAAACTGAAACATTCACTTCCTGCCTGGCTGGAGTATCCCATGTGACCTGCAGAAGGAGATTTATGTGACAAACCCCGTTTTTCATTAACTTCGAAGTTATTAAAAAAAGTCAAAGTTAACTTTGAAGTTAGCCAGTGAAGTTTTGTCATTAGAAGCTAATTTCGTGACATTTTTCATGAGACGAATTCGACAACTTTGCAGGAAATTCACAGGCGAAATAAAACTGTACTCCACTGACACTGATGCTTCATCCCTGCGAGCACTACTACAAGCCCTTACTGCAAACTTTGCTATGAAAAAAGGTAGCTTGCGACTCAGGGATGTAATTGACTTCATGAAGAATCTGTCTCATGCAGAACAGTAGTTTTTCTCAAATGCTGCAGATTTGATTAAGTTGATACTTGTGTTACCTGCTACAGATACAGTGGGGATGCAGTATAGAGCAGTGGTTTAAGGCTCTGAGCTGCAAATCTGGTGACATCCAGCAGTCCAGACCTGGGTTTGAATCCCACACCTTCCACTTGAAGATTGTGTGACCCTGAGCAAGTCACTTAACTTCCCTGTGCTCCCAGGTCACACCTGTAAAAAAGCTTACGCCTTAGTGTGCTCGTCCTCGTTAAACAACTAACAAAAAAAAAATGCAGTCAGTGAATGGTCTTTCAGTGTATTGAGAATAATTAAACATTGTCTCCATACAACCGTGACACAGACCCACCTGAATCACCTAATGCTTCTTCACAGCTACATGACCATAACAGACAATTTGAATCTCTTGGATGACATCGAGTTTGTAGAAGACTTGGAGCACAACCGCTGTATCTTAGACAAATTCACTGCTGAAAATTTCAAAGTAAAATGTGTTTTAATTCTTCAAGTCATCTTTCTTTCTTTTTTTCTTCATTGCAATTGGTTCTAAATTATTGCAAAGATGGGGGTGACATAATCACCATAACACACCCCCTGGAGT
This sequence comes from Neoceratodus forsteri, assembly GCA_016271365.2. Lineage (NCBI taxonomy): Eukaryota > Metazoa > Chordata > Ceratodontiformes > Ceratodontidae > Neoceratodus > Neoceratodus forsteri. Next base: position 77,977,834 of record CM028131.1, read on the forward strand.
GCCGAATTTCAATTATGAAATGGGTAATTTTTAGTAAATTTTATGCATTTTTAAACATGATACTTTCAGCTGGGCTGTTGTGCTGGGATAACGGCCCAGCTTAAAGCAGCTCTCGGCCAATCAGAATACATCATTCTTTCTACCCATTTCATAATACTTAGTATGGAATTTCGTTAATTCTCAAGGTCATTGCAAGTGACCCAAGTAATGAGAGAAAATGTCAGAGGAAATGTTTATAAAGAAGAATAAAATAATAACAATATAATATAAGCAATTTTGATGAGTGTTTTGATTTTGAAAAAAAAGGATAAAGCATTTTTCTTTTATTCTTTTCATTCTCAAGGAGACCTAGTCTGAAAATTGAAAGGCATACTTTTAAAAGCAAACCTAAAATCATATTTGCTTTCAACTCATGCAAGCGCCTTTCATCTTCTCTAGCGTTGCTAGCCTGACAACTAGTTTTCTAGATCTCCTGTTGCTTTATCTTAAACTCATCTTTTTTATGAAGAAAATTTTTTGAATACAGTACTGTGGAAGTAATTCATATAAATTCCAGTAGTGCTTGATACAGCATCATACTCAAACCATAGACTGAATATGTTATGTCCTTGTCTATTAGCCAATTCATAGGTTGAGAGATCTGAAACTAACCACATTAAAAATCATAACCATTTGTTTCAAAAAGTAAAACAGACAAGAATATACCATTAACTAACTAAAACTAGAACTGTACGACCTGTACCAAACAGCCCACCTGGTTTAAGGAGGAAGGAAGAAAGGGAGAGTGGGGTTATCACCTAGAACGTTATGCAAAATAGGAATTATGCACTTTTGACTCCTTTTAACTGTGAGGGATATCCATTCCTTTCTTCCCTAGTATTGACAGTGCCCCCATACAGTATGTGTGAGGTTTCCTCACCTAACCTTACAGAAATATAGGTGTGCTGTGTACTTGTAAAATGCATGTCACATGCGTAATTGTGCAATGTTTGTATGCGGTTCGCATACACAAAGTGAATGTATGTGAACCAGGTCTAAAAAGCAAATCAGATTCACAAGCTGCAAGCTTGATGTGTGCAGCAGGTAAGCTGGTGGGAACATCTTCTAAAAATTATATCTGGTTCACGTGTTGCACACATGACATGAATGCAGCAATTAAGCTGGTGTGAATATCATTTAAAAATCTCAACAGGTTAACATGATGCATGCTTGCCATGTGTTCAGCAACTAAGCTGGCACAAATCTCATCTAAAAAACACATCCATTTCTGTTTCTCAAACTACTGCTAACTACTGTATTAGAGCAATTAAAATACATTTGTTCATTGATTTCCTATTCAAATTAGGTAAATTCAAAAAATTCTGATCCTTTTGCAAGTTTTTTAATGGCTTTTGATTTTTGTCATTAAATTTCCATTAATTTGTAAAGTGTTGTTTGCTTAATGCATTAAATACCTAGGATATAGTCAGCCATCATAGAAACATAGAAGTTGATGGCAGATAAGGACTGCAAGGCCCATCCAGTCTGCCCATTTCTTTTTCTACCTTATAAATGTGCCATTGGCCTTTGCTCTGTCAATGGCCTATCTATTCATACTCATCTGTATTGCTCCCTTATGCCTATCCCATGCCTGTTTGAAGCCCTGCACTGTATTCATATCCACCACTTCCTGAGGTAGGCTGTTCCATGCATCCACCACCCTTTCTTTTTTTATCATAGAATAATTTTTATTCAATTATTTATGATCCATACAAACCAGGTATTGCACAAATGCTTTATGTACAGAATAAAGCATAACAGTAAATGCAATCTAAGCTGTATATAGGATCAAGCAATCCTCTGACTTCTACATATAGCTTATATTCTTTTACACATCCTTCCATAGTTCTTCCAACAGGCTGCATCAACCATGAACTTGGTTTATTAGAACTATCTAGTAAGTTTCAACCTGTATTACAGATAAATGAGTAGAGCTCTCAGCCATTTGTGCAACTAAATAAGACCCTTTGTTCCCATTGTTGGGCAGGAAGCCTGCCAGGAGGAGTGAGAAAGCAGAAAGTGCACAGGCGGGATACCATAGTGGGAGAAGATATATTCTGGCGTACTCAGTTATATCAAACCAGCATCAATTCTGCAGGGGTCAAAGGGGGTTGCAAAACAGGGGGAGACCTTCTGAGGTTCTTATGTATTCAGGAGCCATCTTCAGGCAGGGGCGTTTGCCAGAGGGGGAAGTGGAGCCTTACACAGGGGACAGTTAAGGTAAGCTCCCCATTTCTGGAGGTATACCGCCATTTGCCCTTTGCTCCCATAGGTGAGCTTTTCGAAGATGGCTAGTCTAGCTAAGGCAGAGCACCACAGTGAAAGGGATGGGGGTGAGGTTTGTCTCCAGAACTGAAGCAAAAGCCTCTTGGCCTCCAGAAGAGTTATGAGAAGCCATTTTTGATGAGGCTTAGACAGGTGGTTCACTGGAGCAGAATCCCCTAGTAGCAGTATTGGATTGGAAATATCCACAGATAATCCCAGTACCTCAGAGCAATCCACGGCAATACCAGGCCAAAAGGGGACAAGGACTGGGTATTCCCACAGCAAGTGTAGGATATTGGCCGGGTCATGCCTACAGCACCAGCACTCTGCATGGGGGAGAATACCCCAGGAAAGGAGAGCTGCTAGAGTACGGTGCCATCTGAGAAGCAGTTTGAGTTGTATCAGTTGGCTCCTAACATCCGTGTATACAGAGTGAGCCAGGTGCAGGCATCTGGTCCAGGTTGCTGAGGTGATGGGAACCTTGAGATCCGAACTCCACGCGGCTCTGCATGGCTTGGTATGATCCGGTTATGCCTCCCGCCAGATGCTATAAAAGCACCCTGCTAAGCCTTGGGATGTGGTTTTCCTGTTCAAGGAGGCCAACCAGTGCCATTTAGGGTAATTTTCATACTATTTGCTAAGAGTCTGGACCACGCTGTGTATCTGCAGGTATCTCCAGAAGTCATGAGCCTGCAGGAAATACGGGCTTTGAGTTGTTCAAATGACATCATAGTGTTAGAATTGGCCATAAATAGGTCTTGAACAGTGAGTATTCCTTTGGTCTCCCACACTGCCCAATGAAGTGGTTTATTATCTACCAGAAGAAGCTGGTTATGCCAGAGGGCCATGTACCAGAACGGAATGGGGCTCGCTGCTTTATTAGTGTAAGAGGCTGTCCTGAGCTTGAACCAGGCCCTCCTGGTCTCAGTTATGACCGGCGTGAGCTTGCTATGGTCTATGGGAGCCTTTATGAGCAGTAAGCTTAGGGAAGTGTTCTGCAGCAGCTGGGCCTCCAGCTGGACCCACTGTGTCGGCTCAGAAGATGGGGGGGACAAACCATTTAGTAGCTTGTACAGATGTATAAGCCCAGTGATATCCCTGTAACCACGCGAGACCCAGGCCTCCTTTAGGCCAGTGGGCAATCAAATTACTGTGGCTCCATCAAGGAGCCCTGCCCTCCCAAAGAAGGAAGGATATCAGGTTATCTAAGGGCTGGAAAAATTTGCTGGAGAGGGGAATAGGGAGATTGTTAGGGAGATATGCCACCTTAGGTAGTAATAGCATACAGATGGCAGCCACCTTGCCTGGAAGGGAGAGGCTGAGTCATCGCCATCTGCTAATTTCTGTCATTTAGTGATTTTATCAGGGGGCCAAAGTTCTCTTGTGGTAAGAGTTGCTATGTGGGGCCCATGCTAAGTCTAGACCTTGCATACACGAACATGTGCACACCGCATTAAGGGGGGGGGGTAACACTGGTCTTCTTTTGGTTGATGTATAAGCCAGATAATTCATAGGATGTTAGAGAGTGATTCTTTAGGTTGTACCAGGGTTAGAAGAAGATCATCAGCATATAAAGCAGTCAGAAAGGTGCTTTGACCCACCTGGATGCCCTTAATGTCCTCGGCAGCTTGCAGTTTCCATGTAAGCGGGTCCAGAGCCAGCAGGAAGAGTAGGGGGGGAGAGGGGGCAGCCTTGTCTAGTGCCCCATTGCAGAGAGAAGGGTGGAGATATATCCTTGTTCGTCAGGATTTTAGCTAGAGGGCCATTGTATAACACCTGTATCCAGTGTCTGAAATAGGGACCGGACCCATAGAGCCAGAGTATTTCATGGAGGTAGGGCTATTCAACGGAATCAAATGCTTTAGAAACATCCACTGCCACAGCAGCCATGGGAGTTTTTGATTGCATTGCGAGCTACTTGATATCCAGGACCAACCTGATGTTGTCCACTACATCTCTTCCTTTAATAAACCCGACTTGGGAGGGGTGGATAAGAGAGGGTATGATATCCATCAGGTGAATGGCAAGCATTTTGGCTGCTATTTTGCAGTCAACTGATATGAGAGAGATGGGCCGGAAGATAGCACAATTTTTAGGGTCATCCAATTTTTTTCAGAAGTAGGGTGATTAATGCTTCTCGCAATGGGGGGGGGATGCCAGATTTATGGGCCTCCTGCAGTGTGGAGATGATGGGGTGCAGATCTGGGCACTGCTGGCTTGGTAAAGTTCAGAGGTCATGCTGTCCGGCCCTGGTGCTTTACCCTTGTCCAGCTGGCCCAGGGCGGTAAACAGCTCTGCTTCTGAGAAGAGCTTATCTAAAGCCTGTTTCACTACATCTGATAGCTGAAGGATGTTGACATCAGCACAGAACTCTGACAATTCCCGCTGCAATTGGTCAGGTTCCCAAGTACCATGTGACTGGTATAGTTGCTGATAGAAGTGTTGCATGCACTTATTGATTTGTTTTGGGCCTGTGACGACACAGCCACTTGAGTTCTTGAGGGCGTGTATCCTGGAGGCAGCTTGCTGTTTCCTTAATTGAAAGGCCATGAGCTTCCCCCCTTTTTCACCACCCTCCCAATATCCATGCTAGGACCTAAGTAGGGCCCACTCTGCTTTTTGCTGCAGCATCGTATTAATATGGTATTTGAGTCCAACAATCTCCCGCAGGAGTGATGGGTCAGGTGCTTGGGCATTGGGGTCCTGAACCTAGCTTTTAAGGCAGAGAGTTTAGCTTGCAAGTCATTTAGCTCTGATCTCCTCTGTTTATTCTGGTGTGCTGTGTAGGCAAAAATCTGCCCCTGTAGTACAGCCTTGAAGGCCTCCCAGTCCGTAGCAGCAGAGGTGTCTGAGGCATGATTCAAAGAAAAGTAGTCCCCAGTTGTCTCCCGCACCATAGCTAGAAACTGTGGGTCCTTAAGGAGTAGGGAGTTACATCTCCATCTGGTGCCCGGTCTACCTTGGCCTGAGGGAGTGTACAGGCAGGACACTGGGGCATGGTCTGAGACAAGGATGTTATGCACTGTGGTGCATGTAATATCCAAGGCTGCATGCGCATTGGTGAGCCAGAAGTCGATCCTGCTACTTGAGGTGTGGGTGGAGGAAAAGAAGGAATAGTCCCACCCTGAGGGATGGTCTCTGTGCCATACATCGGTCATACCCCATTCTTCTATCACTTCTTGCAGGACTGAGATTGACTTGGGGTGTGTTTGTGGGGTTGGTGACGACTTATCGAGGAATATGTCTGAGGCGAGGTTAAAGTCCCCCCCCCGAATATAATTGGGATCTGTGGGTATGATAGAGCCAGGGTTTCTACGGCCTTGTTGAGGTCTAATAGGATCTCTGGATTGTCCGTGTTCGGACCATATATAGTCACTAATATCACATGGCCCCCTGGGTATGAAAAGCGTACCACCAACCAGCGGCCTTGGGCATCAGAGACTGATTGTTCCTGCACCCACATACATGATTTCTTGAGTAATATAGCAACCCCTCTAGATTTAGTTGATGCTGAGCTGGCTATAACAGTACTGACCCAGGCTTACCTAAGCCACTGTACAGTTCTTGCAGTAAGGTGGGTCTCTTGGATTAATGCAATATCCACCTGTAATGAGTGTAGGTGTCTAAAAACCGTGGATCACTTAACTGGGTGGTTTAGGCCCTTCACATTCCAAGACACAAGTTTGGTACCTGCAATAGCAGTCTGCGCCTTGGTTTCAGCCCTGGAGTGTTGTAAAGGTACTTACCACCCAAGTCTGGAGAAGAGAAAGAAACGTGAGTGAGAGGATTGCTTGATACCGCGGAGGCAGAAAAAAAAGAGCAAGAGGAGGGAAGATTCCACTCACTTAACGTAGATGTAACTATATACCTGTCACAACAGGGAAGAGGAAACAATCAAGTTTTAAAACACAAGGTACTAACGTCAATACACACTTAACTGGATAAGATTCAATACGTACTATAACTACAACAAAACAAATGGTTATCGATGAGTAGATAATCACAAAGCTAAAGATGAATAGGTGTGAATGCGAGGTGCAGACCTCCTCTATTTCAGGGAGGAGCACTCAGCTGCACTGATCTTTCACCCTAATGGGGATGGGTGAGTGCACAAAAAGACCAACTAGCAACACTAACCTTCAAACTCAGTCCCCAGCTTCATGGATAGAAGAGAGGTACATAACCAGTGCACTTAGGCAAGGGGGGGGGGGTCAGATGATGTCCTATGGTCTTGAAGGACATTGCAGGCATATCTAAGACCTGCTGGATGGGTTACCCTAATCAGCCCCTACTCTGTGACAACATATCATGCCTGCAGTGGGATCCCCTACACCGAGCTAGTGGTAAGTGCCATAAATGTCCGGCTATCAGTCGGAAGTCATCATAGGGCAAGGGTGATACATGGGTCATAAAGTAGATGTATACGAGCTAGATATACAAATTGTCTGGTATCCACCCAGAGACCCTGAAAGAGAGGGCCCTTATCAGCTGGGTGTTCCTATGACATGCAACCCCAGGGCTGAGTACCCAAATGAAGGGGGGGCAAACATCAAATAAAACATTTTACAGGCTTATTATTATACTCAGTCATTAGGAGTTGGTGCCCCTGTTGTGGCAGAGTTTATTGGAGCTGTGGGAAGGTCTTGGGACACTGCCTGCGCAAAGGTTAGCAGGCCTGGTTTGACTGGAGCATTGGGAAAGTCCTGACAACTCGCCAGATCAGGTGAAAGGTCTGCCCAGGATGAAGACTCGGCTACTTCCATTAAAAACTCATCTGGAATATCTTGCAAGTCCAGGTGCTCCCATAGTGGATAGTCATCCCTGGTTTGCTTCGTGGGTGGAGCCGTCCCGGGGCCTTTAGAAGGGGAGCACTGGCAAATGCGAGCAGCTTGATTGGCTCCCCACTGTGAGAGAGGTGGTGAACGTTGCTCCACATGCCCCGCAGGTAGAGGTATTACATTATTGTCCATTCCGAATGATTTACTGGGGGCAGAAGACCTGGGGGAAACATTTGAGGAGGGTACAGTCCATTGCAATTTGTGGTCCTCCCAGTAATCGTCCCTAGGAGCATGGTTCCTTCTTTCCCTGTTGTGGGGACCCAGCGCCCAAAGCTTCTTGGGGGATGTAGTATGCAGGGGAATTTTAGGACAGTATCTAGAGGCCCACCTCCCACTTCCCGGGGTGTCTCCGCCACAATTTATTTACCTTTCTTGGACACATGCAGCTAGGACAAGTTCCTGAACCTGTATTTAAAGCCGTGTGCAGCTAGTACTTTTTTTAAAAGGCAGAAAGTTTTTCCTACGAGCGGCAACCTCTGTAGAAAAGTCCTGAAAGAAGGATATTTTTTCCCCATGCCACACTATTTCACCTTTATCTCTTGTAGCATTCAGGACTCTTTCTTTCATGCAGTATCGCAATAGGTAAGTGATAATGGGTCTGGGAGAGGTATTGTTAGGCCGTGGACCCCCTGGGATATGGTGAACCCTCCCCACCTCCACTGGGCCATGCCATCTTTCCCCTAGCATTTTGGGGATTTCTTCATTGAGGAATCTCTCTGTGTTTTGACCCTTGGCACTTTCCGGGATTCCAAGAATCCTGATATTATTCAGTCGCCCACGGTTCTCTTGGTCTTTCATACGCTTCCACAATATAGCTAGTTTGTCATCCTGTTCCCTCATGCGTTGTAAAATTTTAGCCTGCCCACTCTCCAGATCCTCTGTGCGCTGGTCTGTAACATTTACTTTATCATTGAGCACTTTCACCTTTGCAACAGTACCTGATAATGTGGAAGAAATTGTGTCTACCCTTGTAAGCAAAGTTTCTAGCATGGCTGTGATGCGTTGCAGTGATGTGCCAACGTCCACAAGGGGGATTATGGCTGTCTGCTAGGGCTGCACCTTGGTCTGGCATAGCGAAGTTAGAGGAGGCCATCCTAGGGTCATGGCCGCAATGTTACTCGGTTTTGAGCAGTATTTTATATACAAGAGCTGTATCCTTTAATTCCAGGCATCCCCAATACGTTTTCCCGCTGCCACAGGGAGCTTACTGGGAGGGATCACCATGTGAAGGTGGTGCTGTCTGGGCCTGCTCAGCTCCAAGACAAGTCGTGTAAGGGCTGGCACTATGCAGCGATGTGCCGGATCACTGGACGCAATTAAACCCGCACCGAGCAGTGAACCGAGTTTATGGCATCACCTGAAAGTTTTTAAGGGAAGCCTAGAGCACTGGATGACCACGATTCTGAGCAGATTATGCTAGCCAGAGATGGAGTTAATGGTTCAGATGGCCATCTTCATCGGTGGTCAAACCACGCCCCCTCCACCACCCTTTCTGTGAAAAAGAACTTCCTCACATTACCCCTTAATCAGCCTCCCTCTAATCTTATGCTGTGTCCTCTTGTCCTGCTATTTTTCTTATATTGAAACATGTTAGACTCTTTCATCTTGTTAATGCCCTTTAGGTGTTTGACTGTTTCGATCATATCACCTCTCTCCCTCCTTTGCTCTAGAGTATACATATTGAGCTCCGTTAATCTGTCCGCATATGTTTTCTGATGTAGTCCCTGCAACATTTTGGTTGCCCTTCTCTGCACTGCCTCAATTTGGTTAATGTCCTTGTGAAGGTGTGGCCTCCAGTACTGCATGCAGTACTCCAGATGGGGCTTAACCAGTGTCTTGTAAAGAGGGATTATTACCTCCCTCTTCCGACTTGTGATACCCCTACTAATATACCTCAACATCCCCTGCCCCAGATGTATGAAGAAGGGCCTCTGTGTTGTGAAGCCTGACCTTTTTGTTTTGGGCCATGCAAATCCCCTTATGCATAGTTAGTAGTACAAATGTGTCTCTCCATGACTGTTTCATTTCACTTACCTTCCCTTCGTCATTCTGTATTTAGCAGATACACTATAGCCATGCTCAGCACTCTTTGTGCTGAGTAGAGTATTGGAAGCATGCACCATACCTCACATTTTGTCACTGAAATGAGGGACAATGAGGACACTGACCCTCACAATGATCAGGACACATCCTAAAACGTGGAGATAGAGTACCTCAGAACACAGCGGAAACCATTGTATTTACTTGTACCAATATTAGCACCTGAGAATGAATTTCTACTATAAAGCAGGTGCCACTCCCCCCCAACATTTGTGGCTAGGTTGCTTTTATGGTGTGGCAATAATGGCATTAAATTTGGATTTAATTTTTTGCAGAATAAGTGCCCTCCCCCCGGCCTGTGTGTGCTCACACTGCAGGTGAGAGTAGACAGGCTGCACACTACAGCTTGGAGGTGTTGGTGAGCTCTGAACTCTAAATAGCAGTGTTGTGGTAGCATATTTTTGTTTGTCTATGCTTAGTGAGTCTCTGTCTTCCTTGGTGGCTGAAGGGGCAGAGGGTGAGCTAGAAGCTAACTTGAGACTAGGCTACCTACTGACTCAACTTGGCGTACCTCACAGAAAAAAGCACGGGCCCCTCACAGCAGAAAGCTAGGCCTAGCAGCAGCGGTGACAGCAGTTTGGACGGCCTTCATAGGCCTTGATTAGTGCAGTGCGGCAGCAGCCATGGCAGCAAGCAAGCAAGAAGCAAGCAACACATGTTGGGTGGGTTTGGATAGTGAGGTGATTTGGTCATGGTCGTGCACCACATTGAGGGCCTGGGATGGTTTGGTCTAGCATCCAGCTCTGGCAGAAGGACAGAGGAGGAGTGGACTGAAAACTGGGTTGATGGTACACAGGGCCAGGCTGTAGGTTCTGGTCAGAGGGCCGGATAGGTAAGAGTAAATATTTTTTTTTTTAAACGGTGATTGAGAAAGGAGGAAGGACTGAAATATTGATGTGTTTTTCATGTTTCTGTGCCTTTGGGCAGTTTCATGACACATATTAGATGAATATTGAATGGAATGGAGTCAGGGGGACAAATCAGGACAAAGTCTAATTTTGGGGTGGGGGGGGCCCAGAACTTCAGCCAGGAAAAAAAGTGGTTATTAAATGGGTGGGGTATGCCCAAAGCTGATACACTGCTCCAGGATGTAGACAGATGAATCTTATACATTTGAATTTTTCCTGATCTGCATATCACTTTTCAGTCACAACAAATAAATGTTACCTTTTAGAGATATTTCAGACATTCTAGAGCTTGCCACCAAGGTGCTTACTGGTACCTGACTTCCACTGGTTGTTGGCTCCCCCCTGCTGAAATGTGAAATGGTGCCCCTGCCATAAAGTCTAAATTTACAGAACATCCTCAGTGTGAGCAGCATGTTTTCCATGTGGGATGGATGAGGAGCAGAGCAGTTTTCAGGGGTAAAATGAGGGCTCTCCCTCGCATTCAGGGATAGTTGAGCGATATGGTATGCATAGACTATTGGAGCCCCACTAAAGTCAGGCTTATGCCTCCCCGTGAAGCTGACCTCTACATCCCCATTCTCAAGCACATTATGACATAGGGAAAGGAAAACTGCAGGGGCATGCATCATTGAAATGAATGGGGGTATTTATTTGTTACTATTTTATGCATTATTGATGGAGAGTTGAAGATTAATGAAGGCCACTGCTCGACAAACAATGGCCTTGTTAGTAGAACAATGGCCTTCATTATTCTCCAACTCACCATCGTAATGTATAAAATAATAATAAAAAAAATCCATTCATTTCAAGGGGTACGCCCCCACACTCTGACCCATGGACATCATCTCTTAAAGATTCCTGCTTCTGGCTGCCTATTAAACAGGTAAGAGACTCTCAACTTATATTTGTACTTGGTGGGTTATCTGTAGCAGCATGGCCACACTTGCTGCAGTGCGTGTTGAAAGGGGGGGTGGGGTATCAAGTTATTGCTACTTTTGTATTTGCTATTTAAAGTCTGGGGGCCTAGCAGCTCCCAGACTCCCAGCTTTATATAAAACTCTTTCACAGGACATTGCAATAATGCTCATGGGGTGGGTGGTTTCTTCATAGCATTCTTGGTGAGCCAATTGGCTCCTGACCCCAGTTGCAGCTGCAGACTCAAAGGCCATCCAGAGTCTCCCACGCCTCTGACTCCAGGGTGAAAAATAATTGTTTCCTAGAAGTCAAGGGTAGGAAAGGCATACCACAAGTGTGTTTTATCTTCAATAAAAGCCCTAAAACTCACCACAGAGCATCTATACCCCCAGAGCTTTTGGGTGTCTAGCATCCCCCAGACCTTTAGACTTCATGTGTTGGATGTCCAGGTTATGGCCTTACTACTTTTAAAATGCTTTCTACAGGCCTGGCAGTTGCCTTTTATGAAATACACCGAAGAGACAGATGGTCAATCAGTCGTCTCATAGAAGGTAGACGAGTAGTAGGGCATGGGCCTAGGTAAGGCCACAGACTGAAAGATGAGTGATAATCAATTTAAGGTCACAAACATATGGGGGAAACAAAAAAAAACTGGCAACCAATTTGGTGTTTGATTGTATTGTGTTTAGTGTTTATTTAAACTAGATATGACAGGTACGTGAGTTGTTTCAGCTCTAACAATGGACACATCTAGGACAAGGTATGCACATCTCTGAAAGTCTGCTGGGACCATAAAATGGAAAAGAGACTTGCAATTGCTAAACCACAAACACATACATATTACTTGGACTTGATGAGAGTGATGAAAAATAGCGTAATGTTCATAATTCCTGTGTGATCAAATGTAAAGTCAAAATGACTGTGTATGCATTGTAGCTTAAATTTCATGAAATGAAGACATTTAAAATAAAGCTTTTCCATGAACATCTCAAACCATGAACACAGTCTCACCCCCATTCCTACTACAGTAGGGAACAAGGCAGAGATGACCACTCCCCCCTTGTTCCCCTTTGTTCTGGACCCTCTTACTAGAAAAGTAATCAATGAAGAGAATATCCAAGGCATACAGCTGGGGCAAAAAAAAACCACATGGCGAACACCTTTGCAGATAATCTTTTGATCACTGTGTCAGACCTGCAACCTCCCCACTGTATATAATGACCCAGTTATCGGCTTTTGCAGACACTACAGGTTTGACAGTAATCTATGGTAAAATCACATTCCCTTCCTTAAACCAGAACTGCACATCTACTTGTTACTCTGAAACACTATAAAATGGGAGGCACGAGTGTTTACCTACTTGGGTATTAAAATAACAGCCAAGTGGTCAGATTAAGTTGCCAGCAACATGTTACCCCTGCTTTCAGATCGGGAATATGAAATAAACAGATGGCGTAAGCTAACCCTCACACTTAAAGGTAAAGTACAGGCAATCTGCACATTTATTTTGTCACAATTTGCCCACCTCTTCAGCATGTTTCCCTTTTGAGGTTGAGAATAGTTACTTCAAAAAAATAGCTAATTTGATGCACACAGAGTTATGGGAAGGAAAGTGACTAGGCTCAGTAGAAATAAACTGTGAGCACAATGGTCTAATGACGGACTCTGCCTGCTGTGGTTCCAGGGCTAGGCTCTGACTTACTGGTTAGCATTTGTCATTAAATGGCTACTGCTCCATTCTGCACCCTCACTTCAAAGGTGCGGCCTGGAAACTGACCTCATGCAGGCACCATGTGTTAGCAAATTCCTGAATCCTGGTAGAGTCCAGGGATCCAAATACACATACTATTACAGCAGATTCCAGGAAAGCCTGGTTGCAATGTATGGAGTTGACCTCAGTGTCCAAAGAGAAAAGATCCCTTCCCCCACAGATCATTAAGCTACATCTGGCACAATGCCCTAATACAGCTAGAGTACATAACGGTCCACTGGACCTCCTAGAAGAAAGCTGTCATTATAACAAATTAGGACATTTCCGTCATTGGAGCAGACACCATTTTATTGTTCCAGCAAGTTCAAGACAGATTCCAATTTCCAAAAATGGCCTTCTAGAAAGTTTTCTGACTCAGAGCTTCACTCCAGCAGGTACAAAATGATGCAGAAGACACACACTCATGGGCGTGGCTCCCTAGAAAAGCTCAGGACCAAAACAGTAAAGGTACATCAGGCAAGATATACTACACTGTCAGAGATGCACAGACTCTGATCTGAGTCATGCAGACTAGAATGGGACAAGGCAATAGGTAAAAATATTCTGCAGACCACATGGGAAGAGGGCATAAGAGCAGCCCATTGGATACATAAAGATTCCAAAGCCCCGTTACTCCAGGCAAGGATCCACCATTGATGGCATAGATCACCACTAGCATTATGTAAGACAGGATTACTCCCCCATTCCAACTGTTGGAGATGTGTGCAACCCAATGCTGGTCTACTTCATGTCTTGTAGGAATGCCTCATCATTAAAAACTACTGGTCAGAAGTTGTTAGAGCCTGCAAAGCTGTCTTAGACCCACAAATCCCTCACAGCCCCCATCTGGTAGTCTTTTCTGGTCCAGATTAGACACCTTCCAAGACAACACCAATACTGCTTGCTAGCTGGCCCCATGGAAGCTAAGAGGGCTCAGCTCATGAAGTGGTGACAACCTACACCACCTTCAGTGCTGGCATGGCACTCAGTCCTGACAAAGCTTAGGCAGTTTGAAAGGCATTCCTCAAAAGAAACAGAAACATAGAAACATACTGTAGAAGCTGTTGGCAGAAAAGGATCTCCTGACGGTATACTGTTAGGACTGTGACATAATATTGTCACGGTCATTACAGTGACAGCAGGTTGTCATATGCCACTGTTGTGAGCTGGAGTTTAGAGCACTTTATGTTTTGGGTGAGTGGCTGGAGGTGAAATGTTTTGGTGCGTGGTGACTTGGGTGCAGGGGGTTCACCCATGTTGGTGCAAGCAGACAATGAGCCTCCTGTCTTTTTTTCGTGCCTCAAACCCTGTGCAAGAAGGAAAAATTACTACTCCCTGTCAATGGTGGTGTGACAGGGAGTTGGTTATATTAAATTGGGGGGTGCGGGGTGCGTAGCCCCCTGCAATACCTAAGTTGTGCATGTCTTGCTGTCTGGGCTATTTTGGGATGTACTTGGATGTTAGGGGTCTCCGTTGGTCAGTCAATTTTTAGTTTTGCACTGGGTCTACTTCTCCCATATGCCCATATTGTCAGGTGCACAGGTTTCTTGTTGTGCTTTCAGTTGCTGGTAGAATGCTGGTGCAGTAGTTGCCATCAGCAAGATCTTTGTCACACTGACATGGGTAAACCCCTCCTGGCCCACCTAGTCTGCCCGAAGGTCTCTACCTACTGTGCTACTGTAGACTCTAATTGATCACTGGCTTTCCCCCAGCCCTGTTACTAAGGTCCCTCTGTGTCCATCCCATGCATGTCTGAAACCTGTTACTGTTTCGGTACCTACCACCTCTGCTGGGAATCTGTTCCAGATGTCCACCACCCTTTCTGTGAAGAAGTATTTCCTCACATCCCCTCTAAGTCTCCTCCTTCCAGCTTCATAGCATGCACCCATCTCTTTGAACATCTCTTTCTGTGCAAAATGCCACCCTCCTGTACCTTATTAGTACATTTGAGGTATTTGAATGTTTCTATCATGTCTCCCCTTTCCCTCCTTTCCTCTATAGAGTGCATATTTAACTCCCTGAGTATTTTCTCATATTGCTTCTGATGCAGGCCATGCACCAATTTGGCTGTCGTTCTCTGTACTGCTTCCACCCGATTTATGTCTTTCCTGAGATGTGGCCTCCAGAACTGGACACAGTACTCCAGGTGGAGCCTCATGGTTGATCTATACAAGGGTAACACTACCGCCCTTTCTGCTAGTAATACCCCTCCCTGTGCACCCCAGCATGCTACTAGCCTTTCCCACTGCATTATCACACTGCTTTGCTACCTTCAGGTCATCAGATATAATGATCCCAGATCCCTTTCCGGTTTTGTGGTTGTTAACCCCCCCCCCAATGATACATTGCCCTTGGGTTTCTGTGCCCCATGTGCATAATTTAGCACTTTTTGGCACTGAAGCCAAGTTGCCAAAGCCTTGACCAGTCTTCCAGCTTTTTCAGATCTTTTCTCATTTTTTCCAACCCCCAGAAAACTGCAGCTATGCCACTTGAATTGGGCTCCATTCCTGACATCTCACCTGTGCTCCATACCGATAAACCCAACATTAAATGCACCGGAGAATGACCTCCTTCCTTATTTATTTATTTATTTAAAATTTGGTAACCAGGAAAGATACACCGGGCTGAAGCTTGTTTCCAGGTGGGGCCAGGGGACAGGGAGTGCGAAACATAACAAAGGGTGCAAAGAATCAAAAACGGCAAGTACATTAGCAGCCGGGGATTTCAGAGAACAGAATACAGTAAGCAAAAACAACTCCACCACATTGGGAAGCAGCTGAGAACATAATCAGAACAAAAGTGCAAGTAGTAATAATCCATCTGTGGTTTAGGTGATGGTCGATTGGGGATGCTATGTAAGGAGTGGGGGTGAGGCAGAGGAGGAGGAGTTGGGACATGAGCAGGGGGTGACAGGAAGGAGTTGGGTGAGGTGTTTGAAGGCAGGGGAGGACAAAGAGTTTCTGCCTTAGATTTGAGACTTTCTCTTCCTCTCAGCTCTGGCTGCAATACAACCTGTAGGCACACTAGAAATTACCTTCATGTGAGTGTCAGAACAGGCAGCATATTAAAAGATACAGTATCCTGAACTGCACCCTTAGGACGGTATCTTAGTGCTGCACAAAGGTTCACTAAAGGGAAGCTTCTTATGGCAGGTACTATGTGCATGGATCTCAGCTCCATTTAACCATTTAGTTATTCATTTGCAGTTGAGACATCCTTGGGCAGAACACACATAGACACGTCTAAATGCTTTATGCTGCAAGAAATGTCTGTCCACTGGTTTCTGCTAATCAGTTTGTAATCTCTTTTCTGTTAATAAGCTAGACAACAGAAGTGTTTATGGCTTATGCACCATTTCCTTAGGATCTGACTTTTTTCATTCTTTGACTCTTGTGTCAGCCAGAGAAGGCAGCCGGCTTTATTGAAGTTTAAAAGTTTTATAATCTCAGCCAAATCATGTGACATTTTCAGAAAGGATGTGTAGTGATAGGCTAGGCACTTACAGCATTTTGAATGCATAGTACAAACAGCTCTGAAAGTAATTGTAGGTTATGAGTGTAATAAACCTTTACTCCAGACCCACGTTCTCCGTATGTTCCTAATGAGTTAAATGTGCTAAAGTTCCATATGTTATGTGTAACGCTGATGGTATGAGGGAAAGTGATAAGCAGGTTATCGGTAAAACTTGGATCTGCAGCTTATCTGATAGGTAGGGAAATGGGCAGACTGGGTGGGCCAAGTGGTCCTTATCTGCTGTCAAAGTCCATGTTTCTCTGTTTCTATGAGCAGATACATTATAATTGTATACTGCACTTCACATTTTGGTGATAGATTATTAGAAAGTAGCTACTCATTTAAAGGGTTCTCTTTTTCAAATGAATAGGTTTAACTCATACCGGTGGCAAAGACTGGAGCACACAAGAGAAGCCTGTCAGCTTGGTATAAAATGGGTAGCATTTTTTGCACAGCTGAATACCATCTGCTAATCTTTGTGATGGTAAAGACTATATAAACTTATGAGTGTTATCGCTGATTTTTATTCTAGAAAAACTTTTCAGTCAATCAATCAATAATTTATTTATAAAAAGTGCCATTCGCAACAAAGATCATAGCCCCAGTACAATTAAATATAACATCTCAAATTAAGATATGCAGAGATAATTAAAATACAGATCAACATCACAGTTCATCCAGGTTCAGAATAAGCAAGATTAAAAATATGTGTTTTCAGTGCAAATTTAAAACTCTCCATGGTCAGGCACTCCCTTAACTGACGAGGCAGAGAGTTACACAGGGTAGGGGCCACAAATGCAGAAGTCAGAGCCCCAGATGTTTTCAAACAAAACCTGGGAACCTCTAGCAATCCCTCATTGGCAGAGCAGAGCAAGCAGAGGGGGCGGTAGGGGTAAAGAAGCTCTTGCAGGTAACAACTTCTTTGAGAAATACATATATGGTGAATGACTCATGACTTCTTGCTGGTATGTTAATATCAGCAATAGTTGATTTAGTAATTATGGTTACTTAAAGAAGCTATGGTTACTGGCAGTGAGCCCTGGGCCCCTGCATACCCTCGCCTGTATTGAAAGAGAGAGAGAGAGAGAGAGAGACAGACAGACAGAAACAGTAGACAAGAACATCGGGATCAGCAGTGTGCTCTCTCTCTCTCTCTCTGAATGTGTGTGTATCTTGCTTTCCCTTTCTTGTTCCTCCGTCCGCCTCTCCTGCATGGTGCTTTTATAGTGCTTCCACATCTGACTTTGTAACCTGCTCTCCTGAACCCCACCCCCACTGAGCAACAGCAGTTTGAGAAAGTGGTACAGGTAGTAGGTCCGTTCAGTTCCTGTCACTGACATGCTGCTATCTTATAAATACTTATAATAAATTAAGTGAACACCAGCACTGCACTCCCACACCTGTACCCACCACCACTGGAAGAGTTGGACAGCTCTGCTTCCGCTGATCTGCATGTAGTGGGGCAGCAAGAGAAACCAGAGATACAGCCCCCACCCCCACCGTCCAAGAATCTGGTGTTATTAAGCATGCCTGACTTGCAGATACCGCCACTGCACAATAGCTTGCTGGAGATTAAGACGTCCTTTAGGTTTCCAGGAGCCATCTTACGATCACAAATTTGAAGTGCAGTATATACAGTAATCTTAATGTATCTGCTCATCACTTTATACCATCAATGCTACACATAGCATATGTAATTTTGAACATATGGAGAATGTGAGTCTCGAGTAAAGGTTTATTACACTCGTGACCTAAAATTACTTTCAGCGCTGTCTGTACTTTACATTAAAAGTGGCTTAAGTGCCTAACCCTTCCCTATGCATCACTTTCTGAAAATGTCACGTGATTTGGATGAGATTATAAAACTTTTAAACTTCCATAAAGTACAGTACCTTGTAGCAGCTTAATTTTGCTGACCATGATTTCTGAACTATTTTTATACTCAGTGCTGTGTCGGAATTTTGGCCTTTGCAGGGGTCTTATCTCCCACAAACCGTTGATGTTTCTCATGCGCCCACTGCTGAATTTCTTCAGTTTAAAGTGTAATTTTACTTGTACTTAAACTGTGTGTTTGAACTGAGAATTTTAGAGGGCTAAGATTGTATTCCTGAATTTTAGAACTTGAACAATTATGTGCCTCTGCTACCTATTTGGGATTTTCTGAGAAAGCCATTTTCAGTTAATTCCTCCTGTCCACCCCAACTGTAGCTTCTTTTGTTTCTCCCCCTTTCAGACCCTGCTGGCACCTAGCTCGCTGTCTGCTGTGACCCACCCCCAATTTAACTCCCATTATTTGTGACTCAGCTATTTTGTGAATTTGTAAAGCAGGAAGCCTCTCATTGTTTCCTGAGCTATTTCTAACCCCTGCTTGTCTCTTTATCCCTCAGACATCCTCTCATAGCCCTTTGGGCTAGCACCGCCTCCATGGTCACCTCTCATGGGGTCCGGGTTCTACATGCCTCCAAGGTGAGAAGTTCCTGCTGCCACCTGCCCTCGAGCCCTTGCTTGCAGGTATGGCCCGGACAGAGGTCCAGGAACACAAGGCTGCGTGGCTGTCTCTGTAAATTTCTGACCCACCTACCCTCCCCCGCTACTCTTTAAATCCACTACTACTCTTTAAATCCACCTCAGACCCCTCCCTCTTGCATATAACCTGTCCTCATTGGCCCCTGGGCAGTTTCTTGAAATCCAAAGGCACAGGCCCTTTTCTGCGCTTGTCCCATCCTCCTGCTCACTTGCCCACCAGTCCCTCCTCCCACAGTTGTTCTCCCTTTCAGCTTACCTATAGCAAGCATCCTGCCTGTGACTCTTCCCTCCTTCCCCACCTTTTATTACTCTTGCCAGCTCTCCTGCCACCATGCACCTGCTACAGGTCACACTGCTCACAGTCTCGCTGCCATCCCTCCTGGTGCTGATGGACTACTGTGCCACTGTGCAAGCCCATGATCCAGAGCATCTTACCTTCTCCTCTGTCACCCAGTCTCCCCTGCTACACCCCCCTCTTTTTTCTCATCCTGAGAACTATCCTTCCTTGGCCCTGTCACCCTCTCCTTTCTCTCCAATCTTGAATGCCATCAACTTGGCCACTACCTGGCCTCCCTCTATGGTTCTCCTATGGTCCCCACTTGCCCATATGTACTCTTACTATCCCTCCTTTTCCTAGCCCGTGATGTTGAAAGCAACTCTGGCTCACCCAACTCCAACATTGACCCCTCCTGCAACATCTGGGCTGATGCTCCAGGGCTGATAATTGTGCACATCAGTATGTGTGGTCTTCCATCTAAGTTCCCCAACCTGGAGGCATGGGCTGCACTATACAAGCCCCACATTCTGGGACTTCCTGAAACCTGGCTAAAGCCCCACCATGCTGACACTACTTACCAGCTACCTGGATACTCCTCCTGTGGCATGATAGGCAGGGCAGGAAAAAGGATGTTGGTGTTGCACTATTCCTTAGGGAACCCCTCTCAGCCAATATTGTCCTCTGCTCAGATCCAACCTCACCTAGTGAATGGCTCCTACCTGAAATTACCATGGGAGCCAGTAAGAAATTCTACATAGGTTGCTGCTGCTATAACCCTCCCTTTGTTGGAACTGTGGGATTAGACAGCTTCCTCTTGGGCCTGAGCTCCTTATCCCCCCCCACAGAGATGCAATTCTCCTCAGTGATGTTAACTTAAACTGGCTCAGCACCCACCAGTCTGACTATGCCTCCCTCCTAAAACAACACAACCTGGTCCAAACTATCACGCTTCCCACCAGGCAAAACCCATGTAAAGACACTCAAACCCTTCTGGACTGGATCATTACCAACAGGGATGATTATGTACTGCATGCTGGTACCATGGTGGACTCCATCAGTGACCATTCCCCTACGTATCTCCTATGGTCATCTAAATTCAAATGTCCCCCTCCCAAATACTTGTTGTTTTGCAATTTCAGTAACCCCAACCACTCCAATCTCCTCAAAGAGGCTCAGTTCTTGGACTGGTCTGCTCTTTAATCACTCTCCGATGTGACACAGGCAGTAACCCTCCTCACACAGACCCTGTTGACCCTGCAGGACCGGCACTTCCCAGTCACTACAAGAAGGATCAGAGGTGACTGCTCACTCTGGATCATGAAAGACCTCCTTACCCTTATGAAAGATAGGGATAGTGCTTGATCCACATACAAATCATCCCCCTCTCCCGCTATATGGGATGCCTACAGGTGCCGGAGGAATCTATGCAAACATCTGGTGAAATCCCTCAAGTAGATCCACTTCCGTAATCTCCAACAGGCTAACCTTGGAGACCCTTGGAAATTCTGGGCATCCATCAGCTCCCTACTTAACCCTCTCTCCCACAAGGCTGCTCTGCAACTGAACTCCCCAAATGACCTTATTACAGATCCTCTAGAAATGGCTTGGGCTTTTAATGACAAGTTCTCCAACCTATACATGTATCTAAGTAAACTCCTTAAGGGCCAACCAAATAACATGGTCCACCATCCGACCCCTCCACCTACCACTGATGGGCTGACCACCCAACCCGAGATTCCCACTTTCTTCTTCAAATCTTTTTTGAGAGCTGACACAGCTAAAAACCTCAAAAGCCTTCCAAACCACTGCTCCCCTGGTGCTGGTGGTCTATCCCCAGTCTTCCTTAGGCTCATCTCCCCAGCCATCATTGAACCACTCACTTGTATCTTTAATCTCACCCTCTCCTCCTCCTCCATGCTTCACACCTGGAAGACTGCAAAGGTGATTCCAATTTTTAAAGCCAGGAACCCTTTATCTACAGACAACTATCATCTGATCTCCATCCTCCCCACCTCGGTAAACTACTTGAGAAAGCTGTCCACCATCAACTTGCTGACTACATAGGCAAACACAACCTCCTGTGCAGCCAACAGTATGGCTTTGGAAAAACCACTCCACCACCTCTACCCTCACTCTTCTGACCAACCACATCCTTCGCTGCCCTCTCCAAGGCATTCAACATGGTAAACCATGTCCTTCTCCTCTCCAAATTACGTAGCCTTGGCTGCTCTCAAGAGGTTGCAACCTGGTTCAAGAGCTACCTCACTGCCCACTCCCAATTTGTGTGTATTGGCCCTGCCCGCTCTCCCATCCTGCCCTTCTTTACAGGTGTCCCCCAGGGCTCCATACTGGGCCCCCTGCTATTCTCTTTATTTATAAACTCCCTCCCTACAGACTATCTCAGTTGTTACTCTCTCCTCTATGCTGATGACCTCATGCTCTTCCACAGTGATAAATCCCCAGACAATATTTCCTCAATTCTCTCCTGAAACTATGCTGTGGCCCTCAACTGGTTCACAGATAACCGCCTTCTGGTTAATGCTAAAGAAACAAAACCTAAGCTGTTCAGATCAAAGTCCTTCCTAGCTAAATACAAAACTCACCCCCCTCTCAACATCATGTCCCCTGATGGCCAAGCCCTTGAAGACGTGTTTACTTTCGAATACCTAGGAGTTATACTCGACCCCGCACTCTCCTTTTCTGAACACATCTATTCATTAGTTCAAAGGTTTCACCATAAATTAGGTGCTACCATCAGATTCTGGCAAAACTTCTCTCCAGAAGCCCAACTTGCCATCCTACAGGGAAATCTACTCCCTATCCTAGACTACTACTCCCCTATCTATGCCAGGACATCCACCACCATCATGGCCAAACTCTTCTCTGCCTATAACAGTGCCTGTCATTTCGCCTTGCTGGCCCCTATTACCACACACCACTGTGTCCTCTACAGCTCATTAGGATGGCTCTCGCTGCAAGGCCATTTCAATCTAGCCTTGTGCTGTATGGTGGATTCCGCCATCCGTATTGGCCAGGTATCTCCCCTTGCACCCTTCCTTGCTGAACGAATCTCGCACCATAGCCTCCTCCCAAACAGCATCCCCCCCACTGAATATCCACAGGATATCCACCAACATGGGTGGCAGATCCTTGTCTGTGACAGCCTCTGCACTGTGGAATAAACTGCCTGCTGATCTCTGCTCCCTCAACTCCCACAGCCAGTGCAAAACCTGCCACAAAGACTGGCTCCTGATGACTTCCTGCTGCCTCTGCTTCCATGGGTAGTTCGCTCACTTCCCCAGCTGCACCCTACCAGGGACGTGTTTGTATATTAGGTCAAGCGGGAATGAATTAAGCTGGCCTGCTTGTGCAGTTGAGCTTTAGTACCCATGTTTGTTAATCCTGCATCCAACCCCTCAGCCCCACCCCTTCCCTCCCTATACTTTGCTATGCCTTATCCCTCTTTCTACTTATACTCCCTTGTTTATCCCCTATTGATAAACTGCTGCTGATAGAACTGTACATTTATGTAAATCCTTACTTACTGTAATGCCTAACTGATGTATGATTTGTGGAATCCTGTATTTTTGTTGCTGTTCTAGTTGCTATTCCCATGCACTGTTGTAATTTTTATCTTTTTTTTTTTTTTTGCCAACTGTTCCATGTTTTGTTGTTTGTTACATTAGTTCCTGTGCCACAGTATGTGGCCTGGGTCATGCCTGAAAACAGTCCCTGGGAGGATCAACGCACCTACCTGGTTGCCAAAGTCGTAAGTAAATAAATAAATAAATAAAATGTAAGTCAATGTGTACAGTGCTGTATCAAGTTTCACAAGGCTGCAAATATATGAGATACAGACTACTTTTAGAAAAGACTTCTTTAAACACCACATAAGTTCTTATCTAAAGAACATGCTGAGCGCTTAGTGCTTTTATCAAAATAAAACAACTTATGCTGCTATTAAGTACTTTGTGAAACTTTTTTTTATCACAGAAGGTTTTATTAAGGTTTTCCAGTTTTTAAGGTGGTACACCTCAGACAACATATACATTATATTACCATACAAGACAAAAATGCTTTCACAGAGTACATAGGATGCACATTTTGTATAACAGTATTATGCAAGCCATGGAAAGAGAAACAGTACAATCAAAGAAGATAAAAGAGAGAACATTGCTAGAAAACATAGCAGTGCCAGTTATAACTACCCATAAAGCAGCAAACAGAAATAAAGTCATTGTACACCTACAACTGTCTTAGTCAGGGAGGATTTCTTGGGGGGGGGATTTTGCAAAGTGGGGAGTGTAGGTAGGCTTCCCATTTCTTGAAAAAATAGTCTAGCTGACCTTGGTCTGAGTAGGAGAGCCGCTCCAAAAGAGCCAAATGGGCCAGAGCCGCATACCACATACTCATAGTCCGATTATTGAGCTGTCTCCAATGCATTAATAGCAGCCTTTTGGCTTCTAGTAGCGCTAACGTGGTCCATTCCCTATGTGCCTTAGGTAAAGGGGTTAGCCCAGAGGAGTCGCCCAACAGCAGTTTGGGGTCTAAAGGTAGGTCCTTAATGCCAAGGACCCTGGAACACTCACGGGCAGTGGTGGACCAAAAGGTTGCTATTAAAGGGCAAGTCCACAGTATGCGAAGTAAGTGAGCATCTAGTTGCTGACATCGCCAATACTTGGAGTGGGGCAGGACTCCAGCTGCATGCAGGACAACAGGGGTTCTGTACCACTGCAAAAGAATCTTAAGTTGTAAAAAAAATGGCTTTTGGAGTCTCTGTATACCTTATGGGAGTCCTTGAGGTAACAGGACCAAGACGTTTCAGAGATAGCTATACCCATGTCTGTTTCCCATTTGACCCTACAATGTTCGGTGGGGTCAGCTTGAGAGTCTCGCCAAATGGCATAGAAATTGCCCATGCGACCCCTCGAGGAGGGGAACTTATGCAGAGAGGCAAGTCATGCCCATTTGTTGTGCAATTTGTACTGAGAGGCGAGGTCATTGATAATACTACGAATTTGGAGCAACCGCCAAAAGTCAGTATTAGTGAGGTGAAATTTCTGTTTTAGCTGATTAAAGGATAGCATGGTATCTGAGTAAGGTAACATTAAGTCTTGTACATAGCGGATTCCTTTAGCTTCCCAGGACGGCCATTTAATGGGTTCCCCCCAAGAGTGATATAGTTGTTCTGCCAGAGCTCAGCATATCACAGCGGGGGGTACCAAGCTTCTTTCGGGGTATGAGATAAAGTCATGAAATGCCACCAGGCATAGCAAGACTCACACATGGCAGGGGAAAGTCACTTTTTAGACAGCCCGCCTGGTTCTAACAGGGACCTAAGTGAGGTAGGGGACATCATTTTGGATTCAAGATTTGCCCACAGAGGAGGAGATGTGCTTGGGGGTGTAAACCATTTTGTTGCTTGGGCTGCTACCCTCACGATATGGTAGCCCTGGAACCAGGGGATGCCTAGGCCCCCCCCGGACCAGTGTGCTCAAAGCTTATGTTTCCCCCATCTGTGCGCTTTTCCTTCCCAGAGAAAGGAAACTACCAACTTCTCAAGGGTGGAAAATTATTTGGGAGAAAGATGAATCAGAAGGTTATTGAGTAGATGTATGACTCTGGGGAGAAGCATGCGTATGAGAGCCACTTTACCAGACAGTGATACTGTAGGTGTAATTTACGCCATCTCTCTACCTCTGTGTTCAATTGCTTTAAGAGGGGGGAGAATTGGAGGATTCAAAGTCTGCCCACCTAGTAGGAATATAAATTCCAAGGTAGGTAAATCTGTGAGGTGCCCAACTCAGTTCTGTGCCCCTTAAACATTCCTGTGTACAAAGTGTATTAAGGGGGGCCAGCGTGATTTTCCACTGATTAACCTGTTACCTGGATAGTAATGCAAAGTCTCAAAGGACTGACAGGGCTACTGGGAGAGACTGCTGAGGATGAGATAGAGCAAGTAGAAGGTAATCAGCATATGCTGCCACTGCATATGAGTTACCATGTGCTAGAATGCCCGAGAGACCTTCAGCATTGGCCATTGCCCTAATCAACAAATCCAGGGCAACCAAAAAAAGAAGGGGGGACAGGGGTCACCCTTGACGAGTACCCCTATAGAGTGGGAAGGGAAGGGAGGGAAGGGGAGATATCTCAGTTCATTAAGACTCTAGCTAGGGGGGAGTTGTAAAATGTCGAGACCCAAAGGTGAAATTGGGGTCCGAAACCATATAAAAGGAGGACTTCATGCAAATACTTCCATTCAATAGAATCGAATGCTTTGGCAAAGTCAACAGCCAAAGCAGCCATAGGGATCTTGGCCCTAGCCGCTGACCATTTCACATTAAGTAGTAGCCTGGTATTTTCAGAACCCACCTTGCCTGGCATAAATCCCACCTGAGCCGGGTGTATTAAGGAGGTAAGGACATTGTGCATTCTGGTGGCTGAGATCTTGGCCAGAATCTTAGTGTCCACAGGCAATAAAGATATGAGATGAAAATTAGAGCAATTAAGGGGGGGTCAGTGGATTTCTTGGGTAGGAGTATAATGAGGGCTTCTCTCATCATGGTAGGAAGGGAGCCTGAGGAATGGGCATCCTGCAGTGCTAACAACAGCAGCTGGGCGATCTCTGGTGCCAATGCCTGATATAATTCAACGGTCATCCCATCAGGTCCGGGGGCTTTCCCCCGTGCCATCTGAGAGAGGGCCTGTTGTATCTCAGGGACAGTGATTGGGGCATCTAAAAGAGTGGCTTGTTCAAGTGACAGGGCAGGTATAGTGAACCGTTGGCAAAACTTATTTAGGTCTTGGAACAGCTGAGTGGGCAACTGGGAGGCTTGGGATTTGTATAGCGATTGGTAGAAAAGCTTCATAGTCTCATTGATACCAGCAGGGTTAGTGGTAATTGAGCCTGAGGTAGTGCGGAGGGCAAGAATTTTGGCAGAGGTCTGTTGTTTACGCAACTGGAAAGCAAAAAGCTTACCACCTTTCTCCCCCCTCCCCCAGTAGGAGTGCTTTGTTCGTAGCAAGAGCCATTCTGCTTTATTGTGTAACACAGCATTAATTTGGTATTTGAGCCCTACTATTCTACGATTTAGAGATGCATCCCCAGCAGCAGCAGGTGAGGCTTTAAAGCGCGTTTCTAGACCCGTAATTTTCTATTGTAACATATCCAGAGATTTTTTTTCCAGGCTTGTTCCAGTAGGCTGTAAATGCTATAATATGGCCCCTGAAGTTAGCGTTGAAGGCCTCCCATAATGTGATTGGAGATACACCACTTAGTACCAGTAGGTCGGTGCCCTAGGGGAGTATAGGTGGTGAGAACAGGTCTGAGATAATAATGTTGCCAATGGAGTTATTAGAAACTCCACCTGATGCTGTGTTGTTGGCCAGCCAGTAGTCAATGCGGCTGTGTACCCTGTGAGAGGCAGAAAAACAGGAGTAATCTCACCCAGAAGGATTGTCACACCTCCAGACATCTATTAGATCCCACTCTGCTTGCAACTCTTGTAGGGCGGCGTGGACTCTAGGGTGCATCTGGGGAGTGGGTTTAGACTTATCTAAAAAAATATTGGACACTAAATTAAAGTCTCCTCCCAGTAATAAGGGAGTAATGATGTTGGCCTGCTCTAAAGTGGAAATGGCTTAACTCAGGCTAGGAAAAGTCTGCCTGATCAGTGTTGGGGGCATACACGTTGCCTAGAATCAGTTTTCCAGTGGGGGAGGCCAATTTAACCAAAACCCATCAGCCTTGAGAGTCAGACCGAGACCCTTCGACTACCCACGTGCTGGACTGGCTGATGAGGATAGCAACCCCTTTGGATTTGGAGGTGGCGGAGCTAGCATAAACAGCACCAACCCAGGATTTTTTAAGCCAGGGAACAGATCTACTAAGGAGGTGTGTTTCTGTAAAAGGGCTATGTCTGTGTGAAGGGAACAGAGATACTGAATGACCTTGGTATGTTTAATGGGATGATTGAACTTTAACATTCCACAATAATAGACGTAGACCTTGAACTTTGGAGGCAGCCATAGTGGGACACAGGTATGAAATATCAGGGTACTTACCCACCTATAGGTATGACAAGTAGGGGGACCCAGGAAGTATAACTCAGGAGGTTGCAAACCTGATTCTTGACACTAGTACTGTAGGTTGCTGTTGGATATCAGGGAGGTATAACTGCACTGCAATACAAGGAATATACAGAGGGTGTACCAGACAGAGGACAGTTTAAACACCGAATGAAACTGTAACAGTAATTACACAAAATCTGTAAAAAGACAAAAAAAAAAGAATTTAGGAACAATAATACTAACAGTATTAAACAGAACACAGTTATTGTAGTCCTACCTAACTTAGAGTACCTGACTGGTAGGAACAATACAACAATTCTAACAGTGTTCGTACACAAAGAGCAAAGGAGGGTTTAGCGAAAGAAAGTACAAGGACAGGAATACCCTCAGCTATGCAAGTTTCAATGTTCAAGGGCAGGAGAGGAGTAAGACAACCAAGAGAAACTCGCTCTCCTCATCCAGTAACAGTCCCCGGGTACATAACGACCCCGGAAGAAGGAGGGCTGGGGAGGGAAGGGAGAGAAAGAGAAGAAAGTGGAAGGGGGTCTGTGTAACCACCCCAATTGAACACTATAAGGGCCAGTCTGCTGGTGAACCCACATTATTTAATGCATTAAACCGTGGCTGCAATATGTTAGTTAGGGCCTGCCAATATGATGGTGCCAGAGCTACAAAATATATATATTAGTTAGTCCCGGGGAGCAAGGAAGGTCGCATGAGCATAATTACAAGCCAAATATTAACATTGGCAGTATAACATGCATGCATATTCCTACAAGATGAGGAATCAAGTGGGAAATCAGCCTGACATGCATAACCCCTGAGAGGATATGCAGCTTTAGAGTACAGAATAAACTTCTAAAGAAGTGTTAAAAGAGAGACTAGTACAAATCCACATGTCAAAGTTCAGCCAGTAGGATCTGCATTGTGTCTTAGGAGCATCTGCGGAGTATTCTGCGAATCCAAGGGAGTCGTTGCAGGATCTGAAGATGTTGTAAGGACAGCAGCAGCATAAGTTTTTTACCCAGGCTTAAGCTTTCCAGTAAGATCCACCGCTTCAATGAGAGAGGAGTCTGGTATGTCAGCCCAGTCCATAGAGAGTTCAGTTTCTATAGACAAAAGATCAGGACGTGGACAGTGGCGGTCCACTGAGATCGTGGGGGAATCATCCCAAGATATCTTTGCAGGAGGTGCTGCTTCTTGTTGTTCCAATGAAAGCTGTTGGCCACTTCTCGAACTGTCAGATCGGGGTGCCAGTTTCATGTCAGGGTTAATGAGTAGTTTGTGGGAGAAGTGTGGGGTAAAGCAGCTCAAAACCTCCCCATACCATCCCCAAGCTAATGGTCTGGTAGAGCGATTTAATTCAACCCTTAAGACCATGCTAAGGACCTTTGCAGACCAGCATAAGAAGGACTGGGACAAATATTTGCCTCATCTCCTATTTGCATACAGGGAAGTCCCACAGGAGTCCACAGGGTTCTCATCTTTTGAGCTCCTGTTTGGTCATAGGGTGCGGGGGCCCCTAGATCTGATTCGGGACAAATGGGAAGGTGACCGTGCCTCCCAAGGGGAGTCTGTTGTGGATTATGTCCTGAACTTCAGGACCCACCTTAGGGAGCTCATAGGGCTTGCTCAGGAGCACCTGGCCACTGCACAACAGCGGCAGGAAGTCTGGTGAGACCGCGGGACTCGAGCCAGAGAATATGAGGTGGGACAGCGAGTGATGGCACTCATTCCTGTCCGACAGAATAAATTACAGGCAGCATGGCAGGGGCCATTCTCCATTGTCCAAAAGGTTAGTGATGTCAATTACATGATAGAGCTCCCGGACAGGAGAGGCAGGTGAAAGGTGTATCATGTTAACATGTTGAAGCCTTACCACAACAGGGAGGAATTGGTCCTTGCTGTATGCAGTGCCCCAAAGGAGGAAACTGAGATGGATCCACTGGTGGGCCTGCTTGGGGAGGCCAGGGTTGCATCCTCTGTGGACAACCTTACCCTCTCTGAACAGCTGATGCCAGCCCAGGTGCAAGAAATTCGGGGAGTGCTGAGAGAATTTGGGGACATGTTCACAGGGAAACTGGGATACACCATGATAGCAGAGCATCATGTGGATACTGGGACCCAGGTTCCCCTGAAACAGTCTCCCTACAGGGTACCTGAGCATGTTAAGCAGACTATGAAAGAGGAGCTCAAGGAGATGCTGGAACTTGGAGTAATTTAGGAATCTAGTAGCCCCAGGGCATCACCCATGGTATTGATCCCCAAAAGAGATGGCACCACACAATTCTGCGTTGGCTTAATAGCTGCATGGAGTCTGATGTCTATCCCATGCCCAGAACCGATGAGACCCTGGAGCGACTGGGGGGAGCCAAGTATCTGACCACAATAGACCTAACAAAGGGCTACTGGCAGGTACCTCTGACCCCTGCAGCCAGGGAGAGATCAGCTTTTGTCACTCCATTTGGTTTATATGAGTTCAAGGTAATGCCATTTGGAATGAAGAATGCACCTGCAACCTTTTAGCAGCTTGTGGATTGCATTCTGTCTGGGGTAGGTGAGTTTGCATTGGCATATATGGATGATATAGCCTGGCCTTCTCCTACGACCAAGAAACAGGTAAAGGCATTTCTGGGGACAGCAGGGTACTACCAAAGGTTTGTTCCTCGCTATAGTAATACTTGCACCCTATATGAGTGTACAATTTGGCTTAACCTAAAAGACAGGATCAAATACCAAACCTGTCTCCTGGGTAAGAAGGCACTCCTCGGAAAAACCTCACCCTGCATAGGAAACCTGCTCAAGGCTTCTCTCTCATCCCACATCACCAGAGGGAGGAAGAATGGAGCACTGTCCATCCCATTCCGGTGAACCTCACTTGGGCAGCGCACTTTCTCCTACTGAGCCCCCCCTCCGGCTAAATGAACTCCTATTGAAACTACAAACACACAGCCTGCCACAGTTCAAAACTGGCCTCAAACAGCACCTAAAGCCTAGCTCACAATGCACCTGTTTCTCAGGCCATACTTGAAAGACTAACCTACACCACCGGTAATACCCAGCACGGATACCTAGAAAAACCTGCCCTCATTCCAGCCTAGCCAGGAGCAGTAGTAAGCTATTAATCCTCTTTACCACTCTGTGTACTGCCCCCCCAAACACCCCCTCACCCACTTTCTCAACCATAGTCTATCAATGGATTTTGGTGGTCTCCAGGGCTGAGCTACCCAGAGTATCATCCTAGACATAGCCTGAATCCTCCTACAATCGCTTTGTTTTCCACTGATTGCCTATAATTCTCATGTACTGCTCTTTAATTGCCTAATTTGCTGAACCCTGAAACTACTGTATATATGCTGAATCCTGTAACTACTGTATTTGTGTCTTGTATTATTTGTCCACCCTGACATGGAACCTTTGTTAATGAGCTCACACTCAAAGGTCTTCCGATATTACAAATAAATAAATAAATAAATAGTGATCTGGCTAAGCCCCCGACAGCCCTAACCAGGAAGGGAAAGCCAGATAAGGTGCAGTGATCAGAAGGCTGTGAGGTCGCTTTTCAGGAGCTAAAAAAGGCCTTAAGCGGCCCAGCTGTATTGGCCTGCCCCAATTACAGTCTAAAGTTTATGATCCATGTGGATGCCTCAGATCATGGGCTTGGTGCTGTGCTGAGCCAGGTTATCCAGCAGGGGAAGGAGAACCCAGTTGTGTACCTAAGTTGGAGGCTCTTGCCTAGAGAGGAAGCATACACCACAATCGAGAAGGAATGCTTGGGAATAGTGTGGGCCCTTCAGAAGCTGCAGCCTTACCTATATGGGAGAGAATTTGCTGTGGTCACAGATCAAAATCCCCTGATATGGCTTCATAAGTCAAGTGGGCAAAATGGAAAACTACTACGTTGGAGTTTGGTACTGCAGGCATACAACATGACCATCCAGCACCGCAGTGGCAAACAATGCAAATGCAGATGGGCTATATAGACAGGGCTAATGGCATGGCTGAATACTTTAGGCACTTTCCAGTAGTTGCATGAATGGCTGTGTCACTTAGGGTGGCCCAAGGGACATGCCTTCATCATCTGGTGGGGGGGGGATGTGACAGAAATCGGAAGGAAGAAGATAAGCAGTCTGGAAAAAATACACTCACACAAGTTGATGTTCCACAAGCTAGAATTCTCGCTGTCCTCCCTAGCTGCTAGATAAGAGCTGGGTCATAAATCTTGAGTGGACATGTACACTCAGGCTCACAGTTTAAAGGGATTGATTCACTCAAATATAAACTTAAGGGTAAAAGGGAATATAATTGGTCACCGATAGGTGTTCAGTCTGATTGGGACAATTAAATACATACATGGTAGATGTTTGGTACAATCAAAGGGGAATAGGCATTACCTTTTCTCAAGTGAGTATATAAGATGCTGAAAGACAGTGATGTGTGCGTTTTTCTTACTCTTAAAGCTGGAGGGAGAAACCTAAGATTAGAGCCTACCCTTCTAGCTATGTCCGTGGGAGCTGGCAGTTAGCATAGGGTCCAGTGTTCTCTTGAAAAGACAGGGAAGGGTAAGTTTAATACTAGCATATTGCAGTAATAGCTTTGTTCTTTTGCCATCTGTTATTTAAAAAACATTTGTTTACTTTTCCTGTATTAGTGTTATTCTCTTGTGTTGTAAATAGATATCCTGTAATGGTCTGTTCACTTTCTGTTAAGTAAAAAGCTATTTATTTGCTCAACAGTTGTAACTGTGATGTCATTTTTCTAAGGTAATATATGGTTTCTACTGGCTGAGGTAAACTCTGTTTAGCATCCGCCACCCAAGAGAGACACACTACCAGACTTTGACTTGTGCAATTGCACATTTAATTATTGAAGTTTGTAAACTTGAAGGTGGGTGCTGGATGACTTCCAGCTGGTGGCAGCGAATACCCAAGGACAGACACCTCTCTAAAAGCTGTTCCAGCCCAGAGGGAGAGGTGGATTGTCACACAGGGCATACTGTTTTTCTACCATGTCTTGTTATGGTTGATATGTCCTATAGCAGGTGATAACTTCGCTGCCAAATTCGATTCCAAATGGCTTTGTTTGATGTTATAAGAGTATTGCACAAATGAGCTAATACTATCCTCCATATGTACAATATGCCCAAAAAAACCCACAGAGGTATTTCTGTCACATCCATATATTTAAAGGAGTCACAGCAGGCATACTTATATAATGGGTTAATGGACCTACTATGTCTTTTAAAGTCTACCAACTTAAACAGATAGACTATGCTGTAGTATGGTACTAAGATAAAGGTATCTTACATCTTATTTTCTTTTCACTATTCAGATGATGACGGATTAGTAAATGTAACTGTTAACTAATCAATCCTAGTTTAACAAGCATATGATTAATATTTCCATCTTCGTTATTCTTCTTCTTGTTCTAGAAATTCTCTCTGGTTAAATTGTATTAATATCCTCTTTGCTGTTATATATAGCTTTACCACGACAATTTAATAAGAAGGAGTACCGGATTTTACTTATAGTACTTTCCGATCTCCCTGGTTTCTATTTCATGCTCTAGAGAACAGAGAAATGGTCTTGGTCTCTTTTTATTACCAGGACTGACCTTTTATTCTCTGTTTATCTCAAATGGCTTACAATTTATACTGTTTAATAGTTTTGCTGTTTAAAACTAGTGTAGTTAATATGTTAATAGAGATCTGCAACATATGGAGTCTGAGTTTCCCGATATACTATGTTTTTCTCAAAACTCTTCATAGTCCTGCCTACAGACAATTTACAATAATTAAATACGTCAATTTAATCTGCACACAACTGTTTAAGATATCTGGCAATTGGGGTCCCTTGTCATTCCAATTACTGTTTTATAAAACTGAGTCTATATGGCTAACTTAATACTTTATACATGGAATGTCAAGGGACTCAATACACCTAGTAAGCACAAACAAGTCCTTAATCACCTCAAAAAACATAAGGCGCAAACTGCCATTTTGCAAGAGACTAAATTACTTGATGCAGATAATGATAGACTAAAACGTGACTGGGTCGATCATGTATATGCTGCCTCGGCTCCCTCCAAAAAAAGAGGTGTTGCAATTTTAATACATAAAAATTTAAGATGGAAACTTTTTAGCATTTCAAGTGACCTGGATGGCAGATGGCTATTTTATCCTTTGATACCTATATGGGACCATTAACCTTAATTAACGTCTATGCCCCAAATGCTGATGATCCTCTATATTTTCATCATCTGGCTCAACTTTTAACTTCACAAAATTTGCTAATTCCCCTATACTGATCGGAGGTGATTTTAACCTTACACTTGATGCTTACTTAGATAGAAGTAATTCTTCACAAGATGCCCACCCAAGAAGCATAGCTGCTTTGTCCCTTCTAATGAAAGACTTTGGTTTATCAGATATCTGGAGCCTTTTTCACCCCGGAAAGAGGGAGTAATAGTATACATTTTACTTCTCACACCATCAATCATATACCAGATTAGACTACTGGTTAGCATCACCCACAGTCACGGTCAATATAGAGGACTCCTCTATCCTCCCTTTACTTATCTCAGACCACTCCCCAGTTAAACTTCAACTGACTTGGGACCCCCCCTTAAAATCTCCTTCTTGGTGCCTAGATCCCTTATTACTAAAAGATCCAGAATTCCTTCCCTACATCAGAGCACAAATACAAGACCTTGTCTCCCATAATGACCATAAAGACACCTCCATGGGCACAACCTGGGAAGTTCTTAAAGCTACCCTCTGTGGTAAAATTATTAGCTTCTCCACACATAGGAGAAAGATGAGGGAGCAACAACTCCATAATCTTGAAAACTCTCTTAAAACCAAGCAGTCACAATACCTAGCCAACCCTCACCCGACCCTTCCTCCTCCCTGCATCATGAAATCCTTCAGCTGTGTATGCAAATCAATGAGCTAATCTCTCGCAAAACAGAGGTAGCTTTATTAAGAATTAAGCACAAGTACTGGGAAGGTGGGGAAAAAGGGAGTAAAATGCTAGCATACCAGTTTAGAGCACAACAAACAGAAAGATACATTGCTGCCTTAAAAGATACATCAGGGACGATCCATACAGATAATTCCTCTATTAACAAAATCATGACATCCTTTTATAATAATTTATATTCCTCTCCTTCTCCCTCATCACCTCTGAATATAAACACTTTTCTTGAAAAGTTAACACTGCCTTGTCTCTCTCGGGATGTGGCAGATTCCCTTGATAAAACCTTCACTACTGAAGATGTCCAACAAGCGCTTCTCTCTCTTAAATTGGGACATTTCCCTGGTGGTGATGGATTCCCAGTTGAATTCTATAAATCTTTAGCTTACTTACTCTATGCTATGTTATGTAAAGTGTTTCATGAATCTTCTGATGTAGGTAAACTTCCCCAAACTATGACAGAGGCAGTTATTACCCTGCTCCCAAAGAAAGATAAGGATACTCCCCGTTCCTCCGACTACCATCCTACATATCTTCTTAATACTGACGGAAAAAGTTTTGCAAAGCTTTTGGCTGCTCGACTAGAACCACTTATTCCTAAATTAGTTCATCGATACCAAGTCGGTTTTGTTAAAGGGAGAGTAGGCTCCAACCATCTTTGTTCCTTACCAAACTTAATGCGGAGAGCCAAGCACCTTAAATCCTCTACTGTAGCTATAGCTGTGGACTTGGAAAAAGCTTTTGATTCCTTACATTGGAACTTTCTATATCTGGTGCTTTCCCGCTTTGGTTTCAGTAACGCTTTTTGCTCTTGGATTAAACTTCTTTATACTTTCCCTTCAGCCAGGGTGCTTACAAACTCTACACTATCCCAACCTTTCAATTTAGCCAGAGGCACTAGGCAAGGATGCCCACTATACCCATTTCTTTTCACCTTAGCCTTAGCCACTGCTTTACATCAAAACAGTGAAATTAAAAGGCATCTCTATAGGTAATACACATTATACCTCACTTTCCTATGCAGATGATCTGCTCATATTACCAGAAAACTTAGAATCAGCTGCTCAGCCAATTACCCATATATTTAATACATTTATTAAGCTTTCTGGGTTGGAAGTTAACCACCAAAAAACTGAGGTATTACCATTAAATGATCTCTGTAAGCCTACTATGAACAACCTTCTTGGATACCGTTGGATCCCGCGAGGCATCATCTATTTAGGGATAAAAATCTCACCTAATTTTGATAAAATCTGGGACATAAACCTCTCTCCTCTATTATCAGATACTAAAACAAACAGAGAGGTGAAAAACCTTAAACTTGTCTTTAGCAGGTAAAATTGTGACCGTTAAAATGAATGTCACTCCAGAGATATTATACCTATTTGCAAATATCTCATTATAAACCTCTTCCTCTCTTTTTAAAATTAATAAGAATATAGGGGATTTTCTGTGGGAAGACTACATCCCTAGATTTAATCATATAAAAGTAAGCTCTCATTGGTCCTAAGGTGGTTTCGGCCTACTCTGGTTTCTTGCATTCCTCTGGGCTTTTACAGCTTCACAAACTATTAGATGGTTTTTCAAACCTAGTCACAGCTCTCCTTTATGGCTTGACATGGAAGCCTCTTTGACTCCAGGGCAGATTCCAACCAGCTTTATATTTTCAACCCCTACCTCAAATTTAAGGAAGCATCCCACTATCTCCACGTTGACACACTGCTGTTTCAAAATGCATAAATGGCTTAAAACCAGTCATACCCCCATGCCTTATATCCCTATCTGGGGGAACTCAAAAATTTCTCTTGAAGGTAAACCAATATTCAGCACATTTTGGAAACACAGAACAACTTTCTTCCTGGGAAATTTCCTATCTGAAAGGAGTAACACAATAGACTCCTTCAGTAACCTACAAACTAAATGGGATATACCTAGACACAAATTCTGAAAATATTTACAAATCCGTTCTGCTACTCTTCCTGTTATACAACAATCTAACAGGGCCCCGTCCGCTTCCTCCCACGTCAAGATATGGACCAATAGTTCATCTGGCTTGGATAGTAGAATTTACAAACAAATTAGAGATTTATTACCAAATTGGTTCCTCTCTGCCAAAAACAAATGGATTACAGTGCTAAAAGAGAACATTACAGTTTCCCAATAGGATGAATGTTGGAGTCTCTGCCATAATACTTTCAAAGATGCATGTAGCATGCTCATTCAATATAAAATTCCTATTTTTTGGTACAAAACTCCATCTATTCTTTATAAAATGTGTTTATTCCCTGATAATCATTGTTGGCATTGTAATTCACCTGATGGAGACCTACTACACATACTCTGGCTATGAAATCCAATTTCCAGATTATGGCAGTATATCCACCAGGTAGCTTCCAACATTATTGGATGCTCCATTCCATTTCAATCTCAATATTTATTTATTTATATATTGAGTTTTCAGATATACCTTTGAGTCACAGACTCATTTACAAAGGTTTCACGTCACACAGAATAACAACAGAACAGACATTAGAAGGTAGTACAACAAGCAATAGAGCCCAGCATATTTAAAAAGAGCAGTGCAGGCTAACAGGTGGCTAGTATGTTCATTTGTACACGTCTGTAGCAGTACACTTGTAAACAAGATACAGCAGAGTATCAGCTTAAATAAGGCTCTTGGAGAAAGCAGGCAGAAGGTTGTAGTCATGAGAGAGAGAAGAGAAAAACAAAAGGAGGGGTACAGCAGGATTGGTGATAGTCACAGGTATTAGAGGACTTAAGGTGGGCCCTAAATTGGGTTTTGAAGGGGTGTTATAAATGAGGGCATAATATTATAAAAACATCAGCATAGATGGTTACAAATACTATTCATGCAAGCAAAAAGATTAATCTTAATGCACTAGAAATCCCAGATGCTATCTACATTGACAGACATTCTAAATAGTCTAACACACACTGCTGTCTTTGAGTGCCTCTCATATCTTGCACAAGATCAACTGAATGAGTTTAGGCTCTGTTGGCAGGATTTTTTAAACCACATACAAAATTTGGTACAATAGGTTTTCTCAGACTCACTTAAATTTCATAGCCAAATTTCACTCTATATTATAGTTTTTCTCTTTGTTGCAGCTCTCTCCATTACTATAGAGTTTAGTAGTGTAGATATAAAACTAGGTTTCCATTTCCATTTCCTTTTTTTTTATTTGTTCTTTTTCTACAATACAGTACATTTATATATTCTTTGAATGGACTGACTAGGTCATTAGCTAATATAAAGACCAATACATTATAATCCCTTTCTATACTGTTATATGCATTACCAATTAAGTTTCATCTGCATATTATTAACAGTACTATTTCATTGGATTATGGTATCTGTATTGTATATGTACATAAATGTGAAATGTTTATTTTTCCCCCATGTATAATAAACAAACTGCAAAAAAATGCTGTTGTTTAACCTTACATCCACTTTACCATTTTCTAGCCCTACCCCCATATAAATAAATAATTTACTTTCTACAAATGTCTCATGTGCATATTATTAGCTAAAGTCAATAATTACAAGTTACTGAAACTGTGTTTCTTGTTTCAGGTATTCCATATATGGGGTGACTGTGAGGGGAGGTGGGTAGGTACCATACAGCATCACAAGTGGTTGTACTGCTAAAAATATTGGACCCATTTTATATTTTACTCTGCGTGGAGGCACAATGCTATTTATCTTACTTTTGGGAAAGGAAACCCCTTTATCCATCAGAAACCGATCCCAGGCCCCTCAGCTTTGTTTGAGCCCGCTGGCCCATTGGTACATGGCACCTGGGTTACAAATAGTATTAGAAGAATGGTTGTTTTCAAATATGGTGGCTTCATGTAAGGGTATCTTTAATTCATTTTCTCAGCTTAATATTTTTTCCAGCTTGGCCATTGTATATATTTGGAATCTGTCTATTGCAATATTTTTGAAAATAGCTCTATATATATTTTGAGCTAATATATGGTTATTTTATTTCAATATGTTAATACAATTAATTTATGTATTGAAAATATTATTTAGCTTTATAAGAATATTGAGGACTTACATGTAGCTTTTTTCTGTCTCTTTCCTCCCCTTCCCTCCCATCTTTCCCTTTTAGAGCTTACTAGGTCTCCTGACTACATCTTTTATCTATTGCTCTATGCAGATGATAACGTACTATACTGGAAACACACCAACCCAAACTCTCTCCAAAACACCCTTCAAGGCTGTTTTAGAGAACTAGAATACTGGTTCACCGACCATCAACTAATACTAAACTACAACAAGATGAAATCTATGATATTTGCCCACTGCCAAAACCCCCTCAGTAACTCCCTGCTATCTATTTTAAATTCACAGGGCATCCGCATTGAACAGATCCCACATTTCAAATATCGAGGTATCACACTGGACACATCCCTCACCTACCACATCCACATTAAACACCTCTCCTCCTCTGTTAACACCTGACTAGGGATTCTATACAGACATAAACACTGCCTTACCCCCCCAGGCCCTACAGCTGGCTGTTATCTGCTCAGTCCTTTCGTTGGTCGATTATGGGATAATAATTTATGGCGCTGCTGACCAAACAGCCCTTAACTGCATCAATCTAGCCCTCAACAAAGCCTGCCGTCTGGTCACAAGCAGTGAAAGACTAACCCATACATGTGTGCTCTATAAGCTAGCAGACTGACTGACCTTCGAAGGAAGACTAAAATACCATACTTGCCTCCAAGCCAAAAAGATACTTATGAAGCTTACACCTAATGGTCTACATCGCCTCATCCAACCAGCCCCCCATAGGAGTACCCCTAGGTGCCAGGCAGGCTCCTCCCTCATAGTCCCCCCCTGTAGGACCTCAATAGGGCAAAGGTCCTTCTGTTATCATGCTCCCCTCTGGCTTAGCAACCTACCATTTTCCATCTCACTGGCCCCTAGTCTTGGCCAATTCAAACTGTATTCAAGAGACTTCTTCTAGATGCGGAGACATGTGGCTGTTACCAACAGTTCTCCCTAGGCTGAATGTGATAAAAACTCACTTATTCCATAACTGCACAGCAAGGCCTACAACCATGCGGGATTTATACCTCAACGCAGGGCATGCCAATGTCCCACTGAATCGTTACTCTGTCCCAACACACCTTGATGACCCAGGGTCCTCTAACAACCCTTGAGATGGTAACCAATAAAAGTAAATATCATGTACTGTGATTTTATGTACAATTTGTCAAAATGTACCATTCTGTTTTGAAAACTATGTACAATATGTATTGATGTAATGTTCTGTTGTGTACTGATGTGGAGCCTTTGCAAAGGAGTCTTCGACTCAAAGGATTGTAATTCCAAAATGTCAATAAATAAATAAATAAAAATAAAATAATCTATAAAATAGTTCATAAAGTTGTTTGCTGTAATTCAAAGACAAAGGGAGGGATAGTGAGGCTGAATAGAATGAATGGTGGGTGGGCAGAGGGGGACAGTGAAAAAGCAGGAATACTGAACGAATATTTCTGCTCAGTATTCAAAAGGAGGGGAAGTGCCTAATCCAATTAACAGAAGCATTCTTGATAGGGGGGTCGATCCCAGTCCTTTCACAGAAGAAAGGGTTCTGCAAAACTCCTAAAACTGAAGGTGGACAAAGCAATGGGTCCTGATGGAATTCACCCCAGAATTCTAAAAGAATTAAGGAGGAACTAGTGAAACCACTGGCTACTCTTTTAATAAATCATGGGAGGATGGTGTGGTACCTGAGGACTGGAGGAAGGAGGATGTGATTCCCTTCACAAAAGTGGGACCAAGACAGAGGCAGGAAACTACAGACCTGTCAGTCTGACCTCTGTGGTAGGGAAAGTGATGGAGTCACTTCTGAAGGAAAGAATAGTTGAGTACCTAGAGGCCAGTGGAGCACAGGACCCAAGGCAGCATGGGTTCACAGCGGGATGGTCATGTCAGACGAATCTAATAGATTTCTTTGACTGGGTGACCAAAGTAGTAGACCAGGGAGGGGCTGTGGACATGGCCTACCTAGACTTTAGCAAGGCATTTGACACAGTCCCACACAAAAGATTAATAGTCAAATTAACCAGCCTGGGAGTGGGACCCAGGGTGGTAGCCTGGAATAAACATTGGCTGGACAACAGGACACAGAAGATAATTGTAAATGGAGTCCACTCTGAAGAAGGAGGGTTACTAGTGGGGTACCATGAGGGTTCAGTATTGGGTCCATTCCTTTTAATGTCTTCATCAGTGACATTGCAGAGGGACTGGAAGGAAAAGTATGCCTTTTGCAGATGACACAAGATCTGCAACAGGGTTGATACACAAGGAGGCGTGGAAAGGATGAAAAGGGACTTGGCAAGGTAGGAGGAATGGTCAAGTATGGCAGCTAGGATTCAATGCAAAGAAGTGCAAAATAATGCACCTGGGAAACAAGAACCCAGGGAAGAATACACAATGGGGAGGAGTAGTAACAACAACAAAAGGAAAGGGACCTAGGGTAATCATATCAGATGACCTTAAGGTTAGCAAGCAATGTGAGAGAAGGCAGTAGGGAGGGCTGGGGTATACTGGGATGTATAGGAGAGGCATCATCAGCAGAAAACAGGAAGTTGTTATCCCTCTGTACAGACAGTTGGTGAGACCCCATCTGGAGTACTGTGTCCAGTTCTGGAGACCTCATCTCCGCAAGGACATAGACAGAACAGAGGCAGTCCAGAGGAGGGCAACTAAAATGGTGCAGGGTCTGCAAGAGAAGCCGTATGAGGAGAGACTAAAGGAGATAAATATGTATACCTTTAAGGAAAGAAGGGAGAGGGGGGACATGATAGAAACTTTTAAGTACCTCAGTGGAATCAACAAAGTCCAAGAGGGTAGCATCTTTCAGAAAAAGAGACTTGCAAGAACAAGGGGACACAATTTAAAGATAGAAAGAGGGTGGTTCAGGGGCAATGTGAGGAAGTATTACTTCACAGAGACGGTAGTGGATGCATGGAACAGCCTTCCTGAGGAGGTTGTGGGGTCTAAAACTGTGGGAGAATTCAAGAATGCATGGGACAGACATAAGGCAATTCTTGCGGGGGGTAGGAAGAAATAGGCTGTTGGTTAACTAGGATCTGCAGCCTATCCTTTAGGTAGGGAAATGGGCAGATTAGATGGGCCTAGCGGTCCTTATCTGCCGTCAAAGTCTATGTTTCTATGTTCTATGTTTCTATGTTCTATCCTACTTATTTAGCATATATGTTTATGTAATTTTGATTATTGGTCTCACTTTTGTATAGGATAAATTACTATACATTTACTTTCTAACTGATGCAGCCTCAATGCTGTGTCTGATTTTATGTATGTTTCTTTAATTATTGAGAATAAATTTAGAGACATGGCATTGCAGCTCCGCCCCCTAACGAAAAGTCACACTTACGACTCGAAGGGCTAGGGCAGCAGTGCTGTGGCTCTCATGTGTTGAGCATACCTTTTGGCTCTCGTGACTTTATTTTAAATGACTTTTGAGATGAGTGCTGTAGTCTGTGTTTCTCCTGTTTCGGGAGGGAAGAAAGCCACATCTCGCAGTATGACGGACACCTGCAGACATGCAAGTGGCACAGCAGCTTGGGGCACAAAGAAGGAGGGACACTGTGCTGAATATCGATAGAGCATGTGTCAGCATCAGGGTGGGACAAATCACTTTTTGACCTGGCAGCCAGTTTGGCCACCATACCTCAAAATCTGGTGGCCAAGACTTTTTTTAGGTGGCCAATTTTTTACGGCCACTGGACTA
Source organism: Neoceratodus forsteri (assembly GCA_016271365.2). NCBI lineage: Eukaryota > Metazoa > Chordata > Ceratodontiformes > Ceratodontidae > Neoceratodus > Neoceratodus forsteri. The sequence continues at coordinate 78,019,805 of CM028131.1, forward strand.
TAAATTCTGGTGCCCATTTTTTTAACATGCCTCTCAGCAAAGGAATTGTCCATTAACCTAGATTTGGGAAAGTCATTACCAGAGATCCTGATGAGAAGTAGGCTGCCAAAACAAAACTGATGTCAGCCCAGCTGCTGTCAGTTTTGTAAGTCTCTCACTTGCTAAGTACACAGGTTTAGTTTTTTAAACCAAGCCTCCCAAACAAGTAACAGCAACAACTTATTAGTAATAGTTTTTTTTTTTTTTTTATTTCCCTCCACACAGAAGAGCAAAAGTCAGGGCTCCCTCCCCGACCAAGGCAAGCAGGCTCTCCATCCCCTCCCTCAGTCAGCACATCGTCGTCTTGTGTGACAGCAGCAACACTACTGGAGATTTTACTTTTACTATTTTTCTCCTCACAGCTATTTTTCTCCACTGTCTGTCCACACAAGCCGTATTACAGGGCTCTCCTGGACCACTAAGAAGGCTCTTCCTCACCTCCCCCCAGCCAGCATGTCTCGGAACTGAATTATCGGTTTCACAGGAAAATTATTAATTAAATATGCCCCTGAAATTGAATAAACATCCTATATGGACTCAAGTACGGAGATAAGCTTTTTTACACTTCACAGCCCTTAAAAGGGCTTTTGGCGCAACTGTGCAAGTCTTGATGCCTGGCTATCTGATTCCCCCCCAGAGAGCAAAGGTATGCTCTCTCACTGCATCTCCTTCAGAATGGTGGGCTTCAGCTCAACATCTCTAGAAATGCAGCTCCCACCTCCCACGTGAACACCCAGTCACTTACCTTGTGACTTGTCTTTCTTAGGAGTTCTGCGTAAACTCACAGGTGGGTGCCAGCACCCAGACTGATGGTGGATCACATTACAGTCAGCAGAGCATGCTGCGGGTGGCTGTTCTGTGACTGCGCTCTCATAGCCTCGCATTCCCCAATCTTGCGCATGTGCAACAGCGGCAGCTCAGCTCACAACTGACTGACAAGAATGCTGAGCTACCGCGCATGTGCAGGGACGTCGCAGCTTACCACTCACCAGAATGGAAAGTATTTAAAGAAAACTGGTGGCCACAATGATTAGTCAGGTCACATTTGGTTACCTGGTGACTCTATTTGTGCCACCCTGGTCAACATGCTTATATTGGGGACCTTGGTCCCAGCACCAGCACCCCTATGGGACAAGAAGTACACCCAAAGAATGGAGAAAACTTATAAAGTTAAATCCCCCTCTTCCCTGTAGCTCCATGAAGGCTAGTATATGCTGTTTTAAAGGCAGTACACCCACTGTACCAAGATGGTGGGAGCTAAAAGGGAAACAAAACTGAAGGTAATAAAATTTCTGAACCACAAAACTAATTACCGTTTCCTTACCCGCTCTTCTACTTGTAGACCTCTTTCTCTTTGGAGCTATCCTATTTCATTGCCATTACCTAAGCACTTGAGTAAAACAGAGTTCACCACCAAAGAGGAATCAGACTCCTCATCCTACTCTGATTCTCCTATCCTGGCATAGCCTTTAAAGACTCAAACTGATTTTCCTTCAGAGTATCCCCCTGTCCTACATCTAACTTTTTCACCGTCTTCTGTTTTTCAGATTTTGACATTGGCCAACATCATTTAGAGATGCCTGTCAAATACCCCATCGGAGGAAGCATCTCAATGTCTAACAAGAAAACAAACCCTGAGGAAATTAGGACACCCATGAGAGGTTCCTCAACATGAGGGCTACAGTCCCTTACAACTGAACCCCCCTCAAGGGTGCCACCATCTCCAGCTATCCTTTCCATCCAGCTCCAGAGTCATGGCTTCCTTTCTCACATGAGGCTTCCTCTAACTCCTCCTTCCTCCTACTGGGTGCACCACCACTGTGGGTTTGTCAACTCTAATACAAAAGTCCAACCTTCTACACAAAGCAACTTAGGTGTCCTGCCAAACCACTGTCATCTGAGGGCTGGGCCGAATCCATCTTCCAACCAGGGGCTGAGTTTTCAGGCCCTCTCAGGCTTTCAGGAAGTGGTACAAGTCTTAATGGTTAAGAGGTTCCAACTTATTATGGGCTGCCAAAGTACACTGTCAAATAACATAGCCTGGGTTGTCACATAATTACAGCGAGACTGCTTTCTACACTACAAGCTAACACATGCAAACTACCAACAGATTCCACTCTGTAGACTGTCACAGACACTGCTGAGGTGTGACCTCGAGCCATACACTTATAACAGGCCTTTGGCTGTCTGAGGAAAAACATATCCCCCTCCCCCCAAAAAAAACTTATTCAGCTGGTCTTACCACAGTCTTCATATGTGAATAGAAACATAGAAACATAGAAACATAGAATTTGATGGCAGATAAGGACCGCTTGGCCCACCCAGTCTGCCCATTTCCCTGCCTACTGGATAAGCTGCAGATCCTAGTTAACCAGCAGCCTACTTTTTCCTACCCCCATCCCCTAGAATTGCCTTATGACTGTCCCATGCATGCTTGAATTCCACCACTGTTTTTGACTCCACGACCTCCTCCAGAAAGCCGTTCCATGCATCCACAACCCTCTCTGTGAAAAAATACTTCCCTAAATTACCTCTGAGCCGCCCCCCATCTTCAAATTGTGCCCCCTTGTTCTTGCACACCTCTTTTTTTGAAAGATGCTACCCTCTTGGACTTTGTTGATTCCCTTGAGGTACTTGAAAGTTTCTATCATGTCCCCCCTCTCCCTCCTTTCCTCGAGGCTATACATATTAAGCTTCTTTAGTCTCTCTTCATATGTCTTCTGGTGCAGACTCTGCACCATTTTAGTTGCCCTCCTCTGGACAGCTTCCATCCTGTCTATGTCTTTGCAAAGACTGGGTCTCCAGAACTGCACGCAGTACTCCAGATGGGGTCTGACCAGCTGTCTGTACAGAGGGATAATAACTTCCTGTTTTCTACTGGTGATGCCTCTCCCTATGCATCCCAATATCCCCCCAGCCCTCATTGCTGCCCTCTCACATTGCTTGCCCACCTTTAGGTCATCTGATATGACTACCCCCAGGTCCCTTTCCATTTCTGTTGTTGTTAGTATCTCACCCCACATTGTGTACTCTTCCCCTGGGTTTTTGTTTCCCAGGTGCATTACCTTGCACTTCTTAGCATTGAATCTAAGCTGCCATACATTTGACCATTCTTCTAACCTTGCCAAGTCCCTTTTCATCCTTTCCACCCCGCCTTGTGCATCAACTTTATTGCAGATCTTTGTGTCATCTGCAAAGAGACATACTTTTCCTTCCAGTCCCTCTGCAATGTCGCTTATAAAGACATTGAAGAGGACTGGTCCTAATACTGAACCCTGCGGTACCCCACTAGTAACCCCCCTTTCATCAGAGTGGACTCCATTTACTATTACTCTCTGTGTCCTATTTTCCAGCCAATTTTTTACCCAGGCTGTCATCTTGGGACCCACTCCCAGGCTAGCTAACTTGTATATTAATCTTTTGTGTGGGACTGTGTCAAATGCCTTGCTAAAGTCTAGGTAGGCCATGTCCACAGCCCCTCCCTGATCTACTACTTTGGTCACCCAGTCAAAGAAATCTATCAGATTTGACAACTTCTAAAATCTATCAACTTGACAAGAAATTTACAAACATTGTCCTCTAATTCAGTTATAGGGTATGGTTGCTCACAAACTTATGAACCTTGCCGTAACCTCTGATGGATATTGTAAACATCTACACCTAATTGTTTTTAAAACCAAGCTGTTTAGCCCTTCAAGCTATCAGCATCTTGGAAGTGTGGGTGGCTGTTTGTGTTTGTCTGTGTCTGTAGCTAAGTTTTTTGGGATTTACAAGATCTTCTGCTTGGAGTGACTATACCATTCTTGCTCACTACATCTGTGAACATCTCCTGGATTGCATTTTCTGCAAAACATCAGCACAAGGTATTTACATTTTTAATTTAAAACCAACTTTTCGGAAGCTATCCCAAGCAAAACAGAAATCAAGCAACTAGGTCTGACAAACTCCAGTGACTCTGGGTCCTACTCAAATCCACATTTTCATCTGGCTTGCTCCCAATGGATCTATTTGTGGGCTTTTAAACAACCTCTTTAAATAACAAAGGAAGCACAAGGACAAAAGGATTTCACATCCTGCATTTGTACTTGAGTAGGTGTGCCCCAGGCTATCAGTGTAATGGGGCTGGGAGTGTATGCCTGCAAGGTCTTGTATAGCCAAAGCCTCTTGTCAATCCCTGCCTAGCTGTGAACCTGGATGACCTCTGTCATGAGTTGACCCAATGTTGTACCAACAGTCACACCATGTCCAACAGCTGTCTGGGGGTTGCCCTCGTAACTTTTCTCGTCCTACTTTGCCTTGACAGAATTACACTATCCTTATGGAATGAGGATAGCTCAAATAAATCTAGGACCGAGCACTACGATTTTACTTTTGCCAACCTTATTCTTTATAATACAAGGATACTACAAACTAATCTTCTTCTTTACCAAAAGGGCTGCCCCTACCGTTCTCTCTATATGTTTAGGAAACTACGGAACAAGTCTGCATTATCCCAACCTTTTCTAAACGTGGGGCTGTGGTTCCTTGTCATCATTGCCATTCTGCTATCTGGGGATACAGAGACAAACCCTGGGCCACTAGATGCTTATTTCTTAGCAGATGACATGCATAGTATGTCCAAACATGGGCTGTTAATTGCACACTTGAATATAAGAAGTTTGATGTGTCACTTCGTGGAACTGGAGTCATGGGTCAAACTGTACAATCTTGATATCCTCTGTCTCACTGAGACCTGGCTAAAACCATCGGTTACTGATTCCCTCTGCTCCCTGCCAAATTACTCTATTATTCAATGGAATAGGATATCGGACAAATGTGGTGGTGGAGTTGCTCTGTACTACAAAAATAATCTGACTGTCTCTCTTCTCACTATCCCGGATGCTCAATCAGTATGTGAATACTTGCATACTACCCTTGCATTGGGAGCCAAGAAACTGCATGTTATCTGTGTGTATAACCCCCAAGCGGGAGGGATTGTGGGTCTAGAGTACCTGTTGCAAAATACCTCTCAGAATTTTAATCATAATGAGGTTGTCATCTTAGGGGACCTAAACTTAAACTGGCTTGGGGCAGCTCTCAGTTCTCTTCAATCTCTGACTCATAGCTACAACCTGCATCAGATGGTGACAGTGCCGACTAGAAGTCTATCTTCATCACCACTAGGCACGCTACTGGATTGGGTGCTGGTAAACGGATCAAACACATCTCAGCTGCTGGTACTCTTGCTGATGCCTTAACTGACACTCTCCTACTTTCTGCATCCTGTCCTTGGGGGCACCTCCATCTTCTCCACCACCTCTCATCACTCTCACAAACTTTGCTCACCTAGACCAAGAGGTGTATCTGTATGACGTCTCCAGAATTGATTGGTCGGAGATCTATCTATCACACTGTTCTCAGGATGCTCTTAATCTCTTCATCACTAAATTCCTTATGGTTCAATGTACATATGCCCCAAAGATCACCCGGAGAGTGAGGGGGTAAACAAACAAGATGGCTAAACAAAGACTTGCTCAAAAGTTTGCACCTTAGAGATAAACTCTGGAAGTGCTACAAAACATTAGGCCAGCAAACAGATTTCAACGCTTACCATAAGCTACGGAATTCATGTAAAAGACAAGTCAGAGCTGCTAAAAGCAAGTACTGTAAGACCTACTGATTAACTCGGCCAATGATCCCAGAAAATTGTGGTCACACATCAAATCCTTCCTAGGATCCTCACAGTCAACTACCCTGGTGATATGCTGATAAATGATGTGCATTGCAATGACTCACAGACCATAGCTAATTCTTTCAACCTGCATTTCTCTGATCTCTCCCAATATACCTCTTCCTTCAATCCCACTGCAGTGTCCTCCTACTCCTCATCAGGAACCTGTCTGGATAAGTTGGAAGTGTTGTCTCCTGTGCCCCCTTATGCTCCTCCATTCTATTTTAAGGCTGTGTCAAGAAAGGAAGTCCTGAAGCTCCTGAGGTCCATCTCTGATCATACCAGCTCTGGCTCAGACTCCCTTGAACCCCGCCTCTTGAAACTTGCAGCTTCCCTTATTGCATTACCACTGGCCAAAATTTATATGTTATCACTTTCAGGTGGAGTGGTCCCTGACCTCTGGAAAGCTGCTCAGATCACACCTGTACTTAAAAAAGGGGATCCTAAGGTTGTCATGAACTACAGACCAATTGCCATACTCTCAGCACTGAGCAAAATCTTGGAGAAAACTGTCACAACTCAGACAACTGGCTATCTACTTAAGCACAGCCTGCTCTCGGATTCCCAACATGGCTTCAGAAAAGGACATAGCAAAACGACTGCACTCCTTAAATTCACCACAGACACTCTTTCAAAAATAGATACTGGCAATCTGACTGGGGCTGTCTTTATTGACCTCACAAAGGCTTTTGACCTTGTTCATCACACTTTGCTTCTCTCCTCACTTCGACACCTGCATTTCTCCTCCTCTGTTGTCGACTGGTATGAAAGCTACCTGACAAATAGAACTCAAGTGGTAAAATTTAATTCCTGTCTATCGAACAGTACCACCATTAACATTGGTGTACCTCAGGGCTCCATCCTAGGGCCCCTCCTATTCTCTCTTTATATAAATAACATTGAAGCTGCTCTAAAATCCTGCTTTGCTATTCTATATGCTGATGATCTTGTCATCTATACTAGTTCTACTAATATAGACACTATCAACACAACCCTTTCCTCTTATTTAACAATATCCGAAACTGGCTATATGACCACAAACTGGCTGTCAACACTAGTAAAACTAAAGCCATGCTGCTTGGATCAGCCCCAAAGCTCCAGGCTTGCACAACAGCATTGACGGTGCAGGACTTAGAAGGTCAATTACTGGAATGTGTGATCTCTTTCAAGTACCTGAGCATCCTGCTAGATCAATCTCTTGATCTTAATCTTCATGTACAGTCTGTTTGCAGAGCTGTCAACTCCAAACTGGGTGTTGCATATAAGACTAGTTATATGCTCATGCCATCGGCTAAAATGGCCATTGCAAGGGGGATTCTGCTCCACACCCTAACCCATTGGGCTCCCTTATTTGGGGCTGCTCATAAAACTGACCTACTCAGATGGGATATTACGTATAACAACATATGTCGCTATGCCTCTTCTGCTCCTCGGCTTAAACACCACTGTCAGCTTTATAATTATCTTGGTTGGCTGTCTCCGTTAGCTAGTAGGAAATACTACCCTGGCTGTCTTATTGATTTGATAATTCGAAATCAAACCCCTAGGAGTCTTGCAGCTATGCTTGTTCCTCAGGACACACTCCATGGTCTACGATCAGCTGATAAATCCTTTCTGAATTTGCCGAGGTGCCGCACTAGGAAAGAAACTGTTGCATTTGAGCATGTGGTTCCACAGCTGTGGAATTCCCTTCCCCTCGACATTAGACTTTCTAGCTCCCACACATGCTTTAAAAGAAAACTGTGCTTCAATCTGCTGATTGCTGATACCTGTTCCTGCTTTCACCCTACCTAATGACTGATGTCTCTTGCCATACAATAGTATTTCCTCACCTCTATATAACCCTCTTACTGCCTCAGCCTGTCCCAGCTCCCTTTCCCTGCCCATATACAATCTTGCACTGCGGGCATCTCCCTTACACTTACATACACTCATATAATCTAATTTCATGGCTTGATCCCCTCTTCCTCACTTACCAACCTTTTCCTTAATGACACCTATTGCTCTCAATGGTTATTTCTTCCTTTTGTATTACCTGTTTTTGTTTTTGTGTACCTTGTTCTGTTCATATGATGTGCCACCTGAAAATGTGTTGTCCAAGGTCCTCTCTATTCATTGCACAGGTAGGCACCTATGAACTTCTGAATGGTCTACTCTGTATGTCTCTGATATATTGTATCCACTTTAACTCACTGTATGTAAAGTGTTTTACTCTGTATGTTCAGATATATTGTATCCTCTCTAACTCACTGTATGTAAAGCACTTATAATTTGTTATCCTGTTAAGTTTCTGCATGTCTGTACTCTCCTGGGTCGTGCCTGAAAATAGTAATTTTATGGCTAGTGCACTTACCCGGTTAAGAAAAGCTAAATAAATAAAAATAAATAAAAGACACCACCTGTGCCTCACATGAGGCCCCTTCCACCCCACCCTCAGCTCCATCACCCACTCCCCCCCCACCCTTAAGCCTGTGGGTATCTGCTTAGAGTGGAGCCTGAGGACGCCAGTGATTTTTACTTGTAGTAGGTGGCTTGAGACAGATTTTTTTTTATAATTTTATTCTTTTTTGTCTTCACGTCCCTCTCATCTCTACCAACATTAAACAGTGCTTCTGTCAGCCTCAGAAGTAGAAGTACACTATGGTCTTACACCATTCTTCATGAGAGAGCATGATCCCCAGCTCACCATGGGGGGCATAGAAAAATGGACCACGCCGGCACTCACAGACAATATAAGCTTACTTACAGCTTTTGTAGATTTAGCTAGCCAACATTTAATAGTATCACAGGACAGAAAGTACAGGCACAAAGTGGCAGCATGGTTATGACATGAAGCCATAGGGCTTTGTGCCTTTACTTTCTTTCCTGTGATATTATTAAGCAATTTATCCCTGAAGGGTGTGGGTACACTGGAGGATTTACCACGGCTGGTGTGATTCGGTCACGAGGCGCAGCAGAGTGACCGAACTACACCAGCCGTGTTAAGTCCTCCAGTGTACCCACACCCTGGAGGGATAAATTTATATTATACAATGGCAAATGTTGTTTCTTTAATGTTTTTTAACTATTTTCTAACTCACTGAGGTCCCTACACTTTGAAAGAGGATATCATTTTGTAAACAATTTACCGCAGTGTTTTAGCAACCTGGCTACAGGACAAATCGAGGTAGTTTCATTTGAAGTGAAAGCGACCAGATTAGCATGATATAAGGTTGGCTGGCATTTTTTCCAGTGGGTACACTGGAGGATTTATCACAGTGGTAAATGTGCCAGCCAGCCAATCAGGATGCAGTATATGGGACATTGGATTTACCACATTAGATAATTCATAACATAACATGATAGAGAGTATATTGGTATTTTACCATGCCTGGTGTGGTTCGGTCACGAGGCACAGCTGAGTGACTTAACCACACCAGAAGTGGTAAATCCACCCATATACCCACTTTCTGTCATGGTATATTGCTATTATACAATGTTCAACTTGTTCTTTTGTTTTTATAGTGATATAAAACTTTTACAGTGGGTATACTCGAGGATTTATCACAGTCATGTGATGTGTTTTGACCAATGAGGTTGCAGGATTTTCATACCCCATTGTATAATAAAAAATGTAGACTGGCTAAATCTACAAAAGTTTTAAGTAAGCTTTCAGTTTTTTTGAGTGTTGTAGTGGTCTGTTGTTCTATGCTATACATTTTTGACTAGCACCCATTCACTTTTGAGAGCAGGTGTTTTCATGTGTTTGCTTATTATGAGGGTCTGCTGCTATACCAGAACCCAGATATCTCCCTTCCATGGCTGGCTGGTGCAGCACTCAACAGCACTGCCCAAACCTGGATGCACCACACCTAGCACCACAAGTCTGCTCTTAAACTTGTGTCACCACCACAAATTCAGGATGCATTTCTGCCGAGCAATTGGCTGGCATTTGAAGCCTAATTTGAAAACAAAACTGTACATTTTATTTTAGATATTGCTAGGACCATTGGCGAAAGTGTCTCCAGAACTGTGATTCTTCTGAACCGTGATATTTAACTTAAAAGTGGTCTAACAAGGCTGCTGCTTTAACGCTAGCTTCAATGTTAACAACATCAGATGAAGGTTGGCTCATAGTTGCAGAGGCAGGGCTGTAATTAAGCAATAAGGCATGACAGGGTGTGTGTTATTGTGTAATAATGTCACTCTTGGTGTGAGTTGAAGCACAAGGCGAAGCCGAGTGCTTCCACCACCCCAGGAGTGACGTTATTACACAATAACACACACACTGGAGTGCCTTATTGCTATTATACAATGGCTTGTTGTTATACAAAATAAAAAACATTTAAAAAAATGTTTTTAGTAGATTTTTAGTGTGGCAGTATATCTTTGTTTCTTAAGAAAAGTATCAAATGGATGTCATCTGCAATACAGTGATGTTATTGTGTAATAACATCACTGACTCAGACATACACTGACAAATCAGAGTCCATGATTCTTTCTTGCCATTGTATAATTAAGCAATAAGCCACAAAGGGGTGTGGGTTATCGAGGAATTTACCACAGCTGGAGTGGTTTGCCCACGAGGTGCAGCCAAGTGGGTAAATCTTCGCCAGCCATGGTAAATGCCCCACTAACCCACATCCCCAAGTGGCTTATTGCGACTATACCATGTCCTTGTTTTTTAAAGAATTTAAGATTAAAGTGATTTTACCTGAACATTTATTTTTTTATTGATTTTTCCTGTAATATCCTTCCCTCATGTGTTAAGTAGTTACCTGTTGCTAGGTAGAATATTTTAAGTAGATGGCAGCCCGCCCCCAACCCCAGACCACTTTCCCCAGTTCTGGGCAAAAGTAAAAAAAGAGAAAGTCTTTACCATGTATGTTATCACACTATTGTGTGTAGCTGTGTGTTTCTCTCTCTTGGAGATGCTTGATCTTGGTTTGATTCGGGAAGCAGCATGGTAACAAAAAAGTAGAAACATCTTTGCTGGTCTGTCTCAGTAAGGGGGGACTACAGTATTCCATGGTGTTATTTGAGCAGTCCACAGGGTTATTATTTTAATTTTTAATAATAAAAACAGACAACGGTCTCCATTCTCTTTTGGTGGTGGCAGAGTGCAGTGCAAGTGTTTACGGGCTGTGGTGCATCTGCACGTTTACTTCCGGGTGTAGTTTTGTGGTGAGCGAGGACAGTAGTTTGAATTGGCGACATTTTTTTTTTTTAAATTACATTTTGGTAATACATTTATGTTTGTGAGGTTTTCTGCTCTTTTCTTCAGTCCCAGAACACTGGGGAGGATCAGAGGACAGAGGATGATAAGCGGCAACGGCGGAAGATTCAATGTACAGGACACTGATGTTTGTGCCCTCCTGGTACCCCATCTTCAGCAGTGTTGGGGCAGGTGGGTGCAGATTTTTGGAACAGGGGACAAGAAATGAAGTAGGGAAGTTGCGAATTTATGGGGGAGGGGCACACAATTGTGTTCGGGCTGCACTGTTTTAAAAAAAAATACTGTTTCTGCGTGTCGTTTAGTGAGGTTTCAAGATGGCCGTTTGCCGCTGCCAACTTTGGGGTTCGGATGGATTTTAGAGATGGGGCTGACTGGCATCTTTCCCAGTGATTATCATAGGATTTACAACAGGGCTAATGTGCCAGTCTGCACATATGATTGGCTGTTACTTTATGTACATGGTGTAATGTGCAACACCAGTGACTGGAGTTCAAAAAACAGCTTTTGGGGGTCGGGGGAGAATTACCTATCATCCCAGAGGATGCACTCCCCCTCCAGGGAGGGAGGCTCTGTGTTTCTGCCAGCATAGCTCAACTTGTGGGACCACAGGTTGTTTTACAGGCGGGGCATGCCTTCGGGAGGGTAGGGGGCACTATCTCATGATTTACAGCCCAAATTCTGTGTGTGTGTGCGTGTGTGTCTGTGCATGGCTTCACCAAGGTTGGTATCCCAGAGGGAAAGGAAGATACACTGGAAATTTTCCCCAATGCCTTTAGACAGTAGATCCCAGTGTATACCAGTCCCATGCCTTCATCACCCACCACCTGATGACAAGGATTCTGTTAAGTGTACATTCCCCATGACCCAGATGGTTTTCCAAAGCAGGAAGGAGGTAGGTGAACAGAGAAAAGAGGTGCGGTGGGTTGAGGTGTGCATGGGGCTCCTGAGGAAAGCAAGCACCAGGGACATGAAGAAGGAGTAACATCTGAAATAAAAGTTCACCAGATGAATCAATTAACATACAGATTTCAGAGACAAAACCCCAAAGAGACTTTTAACAGAGAATGGTCCACAAATGACCTGTAAGGCACATTGTCCAATTTTCCTCTGTATCTCAGGTGAAAAGTGTTTCTTTGCTGAGACAATTCTTAATGTCCAATACATAAATTCCACAGTTTAAAAGTTCCATTACAAGACAGAGCCCCATGTCCAGGGCCAGTGGAAAACTGCACCCGCAATTTTTTTGCAGGAGTCAATTTTCACCATTCTCTGCAAAAACTGACAAGTTCTGCAATTTCTTGCAATTTTTGAGCTTTTACAATGAACTGTACAAAAGGTATTAACATTTTAAATAAAATACTCTCAAATATATTGAGAATTTTGCATGCAGACTTGGGTTTTGCCAAAACAATGCAGAGCAAGGTAGGGGAAAGGTTTTATGTGACACTATTTTCTTTTGAATCCTTGTCTTGTTTGGTTTCAAAATCCATTGGCCAAGCATAAATACACTTAAACATTTAACATTTGGATTGTGTTGAAGCACTCTATCAGAAAACGTTTTGTTGCCAAGAAGACTGAAACAGAAGATGGGTGAAAAGGTGCAAATTATCCTATTCACCTAAATGGGGTGCTAACTACAAAGCCTTTTTGTAAGTGGTGGGACAGATTTTTCCTTGTGAGCATACAGTACAACCTCAGAGTTATGAACTTCACTAATCCGGACTGACCGTTAACCGAACCCCCCCCATGCAGGCATCAATTATTTGTAACTGTCACACCTCTAACACCTGTGGTTCAAAGTTTACAAGGCACTAATTGCAAGTGTTTATTTAATGCTAGTGCTAACATGGTGTTAAGCATGGTAAGCAGTGTGAAAAGAAAGCTCTCTCTTCTGCAAACAACTGAGTTCCAAAGCCGGGTGTGAGATTACCGTGGAATCCTTAAGATGGTCCTGGAACATGCTATGGCCTTCTGATGATGAACTTGATGACCAATAGCGCAACAATGTCCCCAATAGTCAGGTACATTTCATGGAAGAGAGAGCACTGGCAAAAAAGTGAGGTGGAACAAAAGGACTTGCTCAGAGATGACGAGACTGCATAATCTGGTTGCAAAACAGCGCTACAGCTCATTAAATCAGAGTGCTATTATTGATTTCTTTAAAAACTCAGAGGTTTAGTCATGAACTTTGCCTTTTTTTATTCTAAATACAGTGCAGCACAGTAAAATGTTGATTAAATAAAGCAGTAACAAAGCAAAAAAGCTAACACCATTTCTCGACTCTATTTATTAAATAAATTCTGTTAGTTTCAGAGATACGGATTTTTCAGAGTTATGAACACACTTCATTCCCATGGTGTTTGTAACTTCGAGGTTGCACTGTACTTTCATTCAGACTAGTCTGGATTCAAAAGATGAGAATTTTGGATGGCCCTGCTAATTATAAACCTGAATAAGCTAGTCGGTAACAGTGACCTCGTGCTGAGCAATCTACAACCTAGATGCTCACTCACAGGCAAAGACTACAATAAAAACCTTACTAAAGTCTAAAACCAGTTTATAAAAATAAAACACATAAAATGTATGTATCTGGACATTTATCTTTAACTAAACAAAATAATTGCAGCCAGAGTAAAACAAAGGTAAATTACAGTGTACCCTGACTACTGTAGGATGCAGTAAAAACATATTGGTATTTTTTAGTAACCGGGTAAGGCCCACTAGGCACAAGTGCCTGATTTAAGGGGCAACCCCAGAGCACTGAGGAGGTTAAGTGACTTGCTTAGAGTCACACAGTATGCAAGTGGAGGTTGTAGGAATCAAACCCAGGTCTGCTAGATGGCCCCAGCTCATTCACAGTTAGTTACTCTAACCTCTAGGCTATACTGCCAGACCCAGTAACCCCCAGATTTAATGTTTAAATATGTGATTTCAAAAATAGAGTACAGTACCTACAGTACGAATTATAAACATTAAACACTTTAACAACATTGTACTAAAACTCAGTTATTCACCACTCTGTCTCTTTATTTTTTCTTGTACCAAAGTGAGTGAATAGTTGACAGAGCACTGTAAACAGCTGTTGATCAGGCTTCATTGTTCTACATCCAGAAACATTTGTTTATTCTGGATTTATATAATAATGATTTGCTGTGGCTCACTTTATTGAATCTGTTTAGCACTGTATGAGGCAGATGTTTTTAAATTTTGGAAGATATGCAATGCTTAAAATAGCTTATCAGATTAGTATTCATTTTAGGAACATAAGCTTTTCTTTATGTTTAAAACATATTCATGTGGCAGTGTATTCATTTAGCACTTTATACTGACTAATTCATGCTGTAGAAAACTGTAAAGGATTTTTTGCCGGTGCACTCAGGGTCTACAGTAGAACTCCCACAATTTCCCCGCAATTTGGGTAACCTTTTCCATAGTTTTCCAGTGGCCCTGCCCATGTCCTACTGATCCCCTGGAGCATGTAGCTTCAATACAAAGCAGTCACATGTCCACCAGAAGAATCCTTTCTAGGAGCAGCCAAAGTAGAACCTAAAGAAATACTACATGGCCTGAAAGGGTACCAAAGTTAGACCATCCTCCTGAGATAGAGATGGAACCTCAGGCACTGGGTCATGGCACCTGCATACTGCCTAAAAGTCTCCAAAATGTCAGCCTCTTGACCTGGAACAGAGATTGCAGGCCCTGCAGCATCATCAGGTGACAGCACAGAGTTGGTAAGCTTTCCAAAACAAAGAAATGAGCTATGACAGTAATTTGTACGTGCCTGGTTAAAGTTATCCACTCTGTATCACTGCAAGTTACCCTGAGACCAGTGCTCCAAATGTAACGACTGACAACAACATGTATTTTCTGGTTGATACTGATTTATTGCTATGAACACAGGTGCAGCTTTGCTAAAGGCCTTGAGCTGAACTCTCTGGCGCTTTGGACTACATCAGTTCTTTGTCAAGGGGTGAAGCTCTTGCACTTTGATCTGCTTTTTATGCATTTGTATTTATTTATTTTACCAGGAAAAAAAATGTCATTGAGTAAGGCTCATTTGCAAGGAGGTCCTGGGTAGGACAGACTGCAATATAACAAATTAAATGATGGTATACAAAATAATTCATTTAATACAGAGTTTGAGATTAGTTCAAGGTACAAGTCATCAGTTCTGTAGTACAAGGACTAACACAATGAAGCATTTTGATATAGGAGTTGCAGCACAGAAAGAGAGAACAACATTTTAGTGTTTTGAAATGAATATTAATATCTCTCTTAAAGATATACACCTTTTTTTTTAAATATTACATTATTATCTTTTTAAATCCAGAATGATTATTGCAGTTTGTAGATTTTCTATGGGTAGTATACAACTATTTTCAATCCTTATTAGACTTTCTGTCAGTAAAGTCTCCACGTGCTAATTAAACAGGAAGGGAGAGAGACATGTGGGGAGTAGTGCAATTCGCTGACTGTGGGGAGGCAGTCTCCCGGGAGACATTCTGGAGGCTGCAATGCTGCCCTATTTGCAGGCAACTCTCTGCTCTGAGGAAGGAGGTTGCCCATCTCCAGGCTAACTTGGCCAAGAGTAGGGACTTTCCCACCCAGGGAACACCAGGGCTGCCGCTGCCTCAGAAGTTGCCAAGAAAAAGGAGCGGTTGGACCACGGTGGGCTCAGGGAGGGAGAGGGTGGTGGAACAGAGGCATATCTCTCCAGCTGTACCTCTCCACAATTCATATGCTGTTCTGGCAGAGTGTGGTTCTTCTATGGAGGTACCCACAGTGGAGACCAAGGAGGATGCTGGGAACCTCCACAAGAGAGACCCACAGGAGGGTGGCATGGGACACCACAGGGGAATGAAACAGCTCCTGGTGGGGGACTCAAATGTTAGGGGGGTAGAATTGGGAGAGGGAGGGGAAAAGGAGGTAGGTACCTGCTTGGCGCAATGGCTTGGAGGGAAAGAAAGAAAATCTTCATGAATGTGGGAGCAGCTGCATGGGAGATTGAGCTGGATGTTATTGTCCACCTAGGGACAAATGACCTAGCTGGGCATGGGATCAGAGCAGTGCAGGATGAGTTTTTGGAGTTTGGGAGGGGCCTTAGACAAGTAGCCCACACGATAACCTTCTTGGAGGTGCTGCCTGTTTATGGCATGGGCGAGGCTAGGGTACTCTGTACCATACGACTTAATGAATGGTTGAAAAACTGGTGGGGAGCACAGGGTTTTGGCTTCATTGGGGACTGGGGGTCCACCTGAAGGGATACAGGCCTATACTACCACAATGGTCTGCATCAGTCCGGGGGGAGAACCAGGCTCCTAGGTGATAGGTTTAAATGCTTCATTTGCAAGCTTTTAAACTAGCCAAGAGGGGAGGCACTGATAAGAAGCAGGGAATTCCAAGCCTCCCCCACAAAGTAGGGTAGTTAGTGAGGTAAACACCAAGGTAGAGAGGTTGATACAGAGCAGGACTGGGGTAAATGGAAAAAAGGCAAAGGCAGTAAGGGCTGGGATGGGGCTAAAAAGGGTAAGGCCATCAAAAAATGGAGGGCAATGAGTACCAATGCCCATAGGCTGGCTAACAAGCTTCCTGAACTACTGACCTTGATGGAAGAGGGACACCTGGATATTGTGCAAGTCACAGAAACATGGTACATGGAGAACCATGACTGGGATGTCAACATACCAATCTACAGGAGGGACAGGGATTGTAAAAGAGGAGGAGGATTAGCTCTCTATGTAAGGGAAGGGATCAACTCAATGGAACTAATGGGTAAACGGGGAGGAGGAGAGAAGGCACTGTGGTTCACCTTGGAGACAGGAAATGGCACCACAATCCGCACAGGGGTTGTATACAGACCCCCCCCCCCATCTCAGGGGAAGGAAATGGACAAGGAAATTATAGAAGGCATCCTTAGAATGGTGGAAAAAGGAGAGATATTGTTGATGGGGACCTGAATATGCCTGATGTTAAATGGAGCACATTTGCTGCAACCACATCCAAGAGCAGTGTAATTCTCAATGCCTCAGACAGCTACTGTTAGAACCCACTCAGGAGGGAGCAATCTAAGACCTGGCACTCTCAAACAGGGACAGAGACGATCACAGATTTAGAAGTGGGTAGCCATCTGGGAACAAGTGACCACCAAACAGTATGGTTCATGATAAACACAGCCATAGAGTCAAGCCATACAAATGCAAGGGTACTGGACTTCAGGAGGGCTAACTTTGGCAAAATGAGTGAGTGCTTATGGAAAGTACTAGCAAATGGGCAGGAAGGAGAGGTGGAAGAACAATGGGAAAAAATCAAAACTGCCATCACAGAGGCAACAGGTCTTTGTCCGAAGCAAATAAAACAAAACAAAGTTAAAAACCACTATGGTTCTCAAAAGAAGTGGCGGGGAATGTTAGGGAAAAAGATAGCATTCAAGAAATATAAGGATTCACAGAAGGAGCAGGACAGAGAACTGTATCAGTTAAAGCAGAGGAAAGCGAGGAAGGTAGTCAGAATAGTGAAGGCCCAAACTGAGGAAAAGATAGCCAACTCAGTTAAAAAGCGGGATAAAACCTTTTATAGGTACATTAGGAAGTGAAGAAAGACCAAGGGAGAGATAGTGAGGCTTAATACAGGGGAGGGGAGGGGAGGTGGGCAGAGGATAACAATGAAAAGGCAGAGATACTGAATGAATACTTTTGCTCAGTATTCACAAAAGAAGAAGAGGAGAAGGTACCTAAACCAAACAATAGCAGCACTCTGAATTGAGGGATTGATACCAGTCCATTTACAGAAGAAAGGGTCCTGAAAGAACTCCTAAAACTCAAACTGGACAAAGCAATGGGGCCAGATGGGATTCACCCCAGAATTCTAAAAGAACTAAGGGGAGACCTAGTGACACCATTGACTACCCTTTTTAACAAATCATGGGAAGATGGTGTGGTACCTGAGGACTGAAGGAGGGTGGAAGTGACTGCCCTTCGCAAAAGTTGGAGCAAGGCAGAGGCAGGAAACTACAGACCTATTATTTTGACCTCTGTGGTAGGGAAAATGATGGAATCATTTTTGGAAGAAAGAATTGTTGAGTACCTAGAGGCCAACGGAGCCTAGGAACCAAGGCAGCATGGATTCACAGTAGGAAGGTCATGTCAGATGAGTCTAAATTTCTTTGACTGGGTGACCATAGTAGTAGTAGACCAGAGAGGGGCTGTGGATATGGCCTACCTAGACTTTAGCAAGGCATTTGACACAGTCCCACACAAAAGATTAATAAACAAGTTAGCCAGCCTGGGAATGGGTCCCAGGCTGGTAGTCTGGGTAATAAATTGGTTGGACAACAGGTTGCAGAGGGCAATAGTAAATGGAGTACACTCTGAAGAAAGGGGGGTTAGGGTTCAGTACTGGGACTAGTCCTCTTTAATGTCTTTATAGGAGACATAGTGGAAGGGCTAGAAGGAGACATATGCCTCTTTGCAGATGACACAAAGATCTGCAACAGGGCTGATACACGGAGGGGGGGGGAGGTTAGAAAGAATGAGAAGGGACTTCCCAAGTTTGGAGGAATGGTCAAAAGTATGGCAGCCTGGATTCAATGCAAATAAGTACAAATGTTTCTATGTTTCTATGTTTCTAATGTGTCCACTTTGACTTAAGTGAATTCCCAGTATAGGAATTGCCTCTATTCTTGGCTCCTTCACCCTCTGTGGCACATTCTGAAGAAAGACAACTGATAGGATCTAACCACTACTCCCTAGTAGCTACTCCTTCCATAGTCGCACTGAAAATATTCCCCTGTATCCTCAAGTCCAATAGCTCTTTGGGAGCCCAACTGGCTCTAAGCAGAGTTACACTCATGGACTCTGAGAGGCATCCATAATTTTTCTACTTAGTTTGTAGTCACCGACTACCACCTGTATGACCTGTTCACAAAGAGTCCACCAGAGAGGGTGCCTGTCCATTCTCATGACAGGGTTAAACACTATCTGCTGAAATCTCCATCCATCAATGTCTTTTGTGGCCATTCCTGTTCCCCCCCCAACTCAACCCTCCCACCCTGTGCCCACCACACCACACCTCCTCCCCAAGCCCTTTCTTACATATCGGGGGTCCAATGCCATAATCCTCTCTGAAACACAGACACATCTTCGCTCTTCAGTGCCAGACCACAAATTGAAGAAACAGGTACGCGGTTCAATGTATTTCAATGGTGTTTTGAACTTACTGGCATAACTTTGGCATTTTTGCTTATTTTTGTCCCAGATTTTCAACATGCCTTTTTTGGCATTAACATTAGGCAAATTCATTCTGAAAGGTGATTTTGTGGTCCCTGCATGAAATCACCTTTCAGACAGAGTTGAACATTTTCTCTGCGCTTGTTCATGAGGTAGGGTCATAAGAAGGCTAAGTTGAAAATTTAGTGTCAAAATATTAAAAAATAAAGTTACGAGCCTACTTTGAGTTTTGCGAACACAGGCATGTAACTTTGGTAATTTACAATATTTTTACCCCAATTTTCAACATAGCCATATCTTTACAGCACCACATGAATGTGACAGCTGTATTTTTTTTCAAATTGTGGCCAAAATGTTTTTTTACGTCCTGAAAGGTGATTTCACAGTCCATGCACAAAATTATCTTTTGGACAGGAGTTGAACATTTTCTTTGCCGTTATTCATGAGACAGGGTCATAAGAAGACTATGTTATACATTTGGTATAAAAATATTTAAAAAACACAACGTTATGAGGCTATGTTGAATCTTGTAAATGCAGGCTCGCAACTTTGGTAATTTTCTATATTTTTACTTCAAATTTCCAACATAGCCATTGTCACTATTTTCACTACTGCTGAGGAGCGAAGAAAAGCCGCCACAGGATTTTAATTTTCCAGCACCAGCCAGGTATTGATCCAGTCGTCTCTTAAATGTTTCCTTATTTTCACTAACAGCCACCATCTCTGGCAGCCCGTTTCACATGTTCACCACCCTCTGAGTGAAAAAATGCTTCCTTTTGTTAGATCTAAATCATCCACCTATCACTTGTAATACATGACCTCTTGTTATTGAGTTTAGGTCACTGAATCAGATTCCCACATCA
Source organism: Neoceratodus forsteri (assembly GCA_016271365.2). NCBI lineage: Eukaryota > Metazoa > Chordata > Ceratodontiformes > Ceratodontidae > Neoceratodus > Neoceratodus forsteri. The sequence goes on from CM028131.1 coordinate 78,039,857, forward strand.
TCCATGAGGGTAAGGTCATTTATTATTATTATAGCCATTTTGTTACAGCACCTCATGAATGTGACAGCTGTCATTTTTCAACTCCTGCCCAAAATGTGTTTTTGCATCTCGAAAGTTGATTTTGCAATCTCTGCACGACGTCACCTTTAGGCCAGGAGTTGAACATTTTCTCTACCCTTCTTCATGAGGCATGGTCATAACAAGGCTATGTTGAAAACTTGCTGTAAAAATATTAAAATACAAGTTTTCAATATTGTACCCCAAATTCCTCACCTCCAGCCCTATCGGCTCTAGCCAGATCTTGTAAGAATAGGAAGGGGCTTCCAGTAGCCCAGCCAGATTACAGAGCTGTTCTGTGGCCATCTACCCTGGCAAGGTTTTCCTGATTCATAATTTGTAGGGACAGCCTTCCAGTTGCCTGCCCAGGTCCGGTACGAGCAACACTCTTCCCCCTTTCCAAGGAAACTGGACAAATTACATCATGCTACTCACCTTGAACAATCATCTGGCAAACCAGTTTAGAATTTAGAAGGGAGGGCTATATATATTTACTGAGTATGCAATGTTCTGATTCAAAATATGTAATTTATCTTCACTTATGAGGAGGCAGGACATTAATAACTCACTTGTGGCTCTGCCTCTCATGAGAAATGGTCCTGCCCCTTTACACATGAAGATAAACTGCATAGTGGGCTCTATACACAAAGCCTATACACCACGTATCTGTGGCACATAGGCAACCCTAAGTGTGATGCCACTCAGTGGGGTGTCCAGTGGACCCCCAGCAGCATTCAGTACCAGTGTGCTAGCTAGTTGTGCACCAGATCATTTGGCTGCCCAAGCAGCTACCCACCAGAGGTGGTCCAGGGGTATGCCAGGGGATGTGCCTGCACTCCATGCAATTCACTAAGATGCAGAGTGCCAGGCCAGGAAATGTTATGCCATGGGGGACCCTGCCATGTGTACGCACCCCCTCAATGGTTACCGTTGGGGGGGGGCGATGGCAACATGATCCTCCTGCACACTACTGTCCCAGCCCACCAGGCTGCCAGGGTGGACTGGGGGCAGCCATTTGGGTGAGTGGCTGTACGTTTACACATCCTGGTCCTGCACCTTCCCACATGACCCCACACCCATGGCACAAGTGATCCAGTCTGGGACCCAGGATGGGCATCTGATTGGATACTTGCCTAGGTCCACTGACGGCTCCACTTCCATCTGCCCCCATGGTTCTGCATTCCAGGGGGATGGGTCCCATGGGAAGGTGCCCTGTGGGTGTTTGGGATCATGAATCCATGTACCTTGCATCTGTCTGTGGCCATGCAGGTATGCAGGCAATGTACGCACACATAATGCATACATCTGTGACTTTTATCAATCAATCAATCAATCACTTTATTTAACCAGGCATAAACACCATTGAGCAAGCTCATTTTCAAGGTGGTCCTGGGCATAAATACAATACAGTACACTTCATAAGATTACAATTACGGTGGACAACGGTGCAAAAAAAAAAAAGAAAAAAACATTGTGAAGGTGCCGGTCAATATGGGCCTATACATACCAGTCAACATAGTTAACATGCAAAGGTACATAATGATAATCTTTACTGAAATGAGAAGAGACAACAATTCCATATAGTCTCCGCTGAGTAAGAGCTCATACCTAAATGATAAAAAATAAGGAGGTATTAAGGAATAGGGTAGAAATTGGGGTGAAAAAGCAGGCAGCCAAAAGGGAGGCCAGAATAGGTAAAAGGTAGAGAATAGGCAGGGTCATCTTGGATAAAGGGAACAATGCTTGTAGGTCCTAGGTTTCTGTTGTTAGGAATGTGGGGTGGATGAGATACTTAGGCGTAGGATTTGAGAGTGGCACCCAGGGCTTAGGGGACATCGGCATCTGAAACAGTTGCATGATTCCTTCAGATAATCCGTTAATAGAGCTTTGAATGTGAAAATGCTTGGAAGTGAGGATAATTTTAATGAGTCTTGCATAGTGTTCCAAAGTGATGGAAGTGAGAAGTTGATTGCTGCTGAGCCAAGGGTAGTTTTCGCTCTAGGAATCTGGAAGCAGGTTAAGGAGAAGCGTCTCAGGCCATAGGAACCTTTAGCCCATTTGAAGATGTTCGAGATGTATGCAGTGAGGTTATCAGATAATGCCCTAAAAAACCAGAGGAGAGCATTCCTTTTTCTTCTAGTTGAGAGTGAGGTCCATCCTGAAACCTGGTATAGATGACAGTGATGTGTACTACGGGATAGATTTAAGATAAATCTTAAAGCCCGGTGGTAAAGGGTGTCCAGTTTGTTTAGCATCGTTGATGGGCAATGACTGTAAAGGAAGTCAGCGTAGTCCAGTATAGGTAGGAATGTAGTTTGTACTAGTCTCATTCTGGCTTCTAATGTGAGTAGATGTTTAATGCAATAGAATAAACCTAATCGCTGTCTTAGTTTCTTCAAGGTTTCATTTAAGTGGCACAGAAAGTTGAACTTGTTATCCAGCCAGAACCCTAGGTATTTAAAGGTATCAACTACTTCAAGGGGTTCATCTAAGAGTGTTCGGATCTATGTGATATGTGGACATCCGTAAGTAGACTTTGGTGAGAGAATCACTGCTTTAGTCTTTTTGGCATCGAGGAGGAGCTTATGAGTGAGAAGGTTGTATTGGAGGGTGACGAAGTCTTTCTGTAAGTACTCATGGGCCAGATCCAAGGATGAATTTGTGGTATGGAGTACAGTATCATCTGCGAATAAGTGCACATATGCTGTGCCCAGCTGCGAGTCCAGATTATTGATGTATATTGCAAAGAGGATAGGGCCCAGGATGGAGCCTTGTGGGACTCCTCGTAACAAGGATTTTTTGTGGGGACAGATCTCATATGGCTTTGACTTGTTGTAACCTATTGGTTAGGTACTGTAGCTGGTGAACCATTTAATGGCAGAACTATCAAGTCCGATGTTAATCAATGCAGTAAGCATGATGGTATGATCCACAGTATCGAAGGCCTTACTTAGATCAAGGAAGAGGGCAAATACATGCTTCTTAGACTCCATGCATGCGCCCTAATGTAATTTTGACCATTACACAGTCTCACACATAAAAATTAATAAAATGTATAAGAAAAAATCCTTAACTACTAGTGGTGCAAACCCATCACATGATTGTACATCACTCCTTAATGGCCCCACCCCTGCATCTTTTTCATGTACCCCCCCATATATTAATTTTGTGTCCATTTCATAAGTGCAGTAACACATTTCAGGGTGTGCAGTTGCATCTGATACTGTATATGCAATTCTTGGATGGAGAAAAGTACTCTGCTTTGCTTTGTACCTCACAAAACATCCAAGACGTGTATATCAGAGCATGCCCACATACGGTATTCTAAGGCTTGAAATGCTTGCGCTGAATGCCTTTAAAACACCCAAGAGCAAAGTGCAGTTATGCACTGTTAGAAAATGGGCTTTTTATTTGCTTGGCTGTGATTGGCTGGTATCCCTACCAGTGGGGTATATTGACTTTCAATAGACACCCAACAAATAAAAAGTCCCAACCTGGCATGTCTCACTCAGAAAGTGGTATCCCTGTGCTAGTGGCCACCATTTTTTCCACTGCTTGTGATGCGAGATGAAACACCCAGTCAGCCCCACCACACAGACACAGTACAACCCTGCCCAAAACTGTACTGCCATTTAATCTGAAAGAAGTATTCAAATCCACCAGCTCTTTGCAGGTTTAGTTTTTGTTTCAAACATTGTACAAAATCTGCAGGCCTTCCATCCATACTATGCTGCTCCTCAGTGTGACTGCCCACCTGTTTCCACTGCCCCACTGCCGATTCACTGATACCTTCAGTTTTCTTTACAGTAGCCCCTCTCACTACCAGAGGTTGAAACTGAGCACAAAAGTAACTGCAAACAACAGTACAGCAGACTTACATTTATTTTCCTACCAGCTCGCCAAACTGCCACCACCGCTCCTCGGACACATTCCCCAATCAAACAATGAATGAATGAATCATTCATTGAATACATAAAATAAAGGGAACAAATCTATGTACATAAAAAAAAGTAAAACAATAAACAGAAGCGTTTTAATGTAAGCTCTGTGAGCATGTGTGGGGGTAGGTAGCCATGATGACCAGCTACAGGTACGGAGGCTCCAATAGGACAAAAGTCCTTAGGTTTGAAAAAGAAGACAGCATTCAAATGCTGGTGGAGGGACTATTTTATACTATTTAAACTGTTTTATATTATTTTATTTTGTTTTATTTTAAAACACCTAAAATACAGTGGCCCATTTTCTAAGTACAATGATACCCTCCGGGGTGGAGGGTATTGAGCAATACTGGACCTTCCAGGGGTTATAAGGTCCTCCTCCTGTGGCGTCAGGCTTCAGTACACCCCTGGGCAGTCTGGTATTGCCCAGGACCACCCACCCTGTCAGGTATTAGTGCTTACATGACATGCATAACAACAATTATTACAACTGTAACATTAAAAGAAAAAACAACAACTATAATACTACTTGTATATTTTTATTTATTATTGTAGCTGCATCTGGACATAAAGTAGTCCCTTTCTGTTAAATCAGCTAGCTCTTATTCTGGTAATGGTTACAGCATAATAACAGCTACTATGCTGATTTACACACATCAGCAGCAAGGAATTCTGGGTAGATTATACAGTTGACTTACATTTTCCTTACTCAGAGGTGCAGTCTTCCATTTTTGTAGTGGTGACTGCAGTATAGCACCTAATCTGGTAATGGTTACAGCAGTATAACAGCTAATATGTTGTTATATAGAGTATAATTGCTAGGTTATGGTTAATAACCGCACTGTAATCACCTCGAGTGGTTGCCAGGACAGCATGGCAAACCTCGAGAGCGTGGCTTGAGAGGTTTATTGTTGCCCTGGCAACCACAAGGGGTGATTTCAGCCAGGCTAGTAACCAAAACCTAGTCATTGTTTATTATAGTTTATGGGATAAACAGTGAGAAACTAAGCTGAGCACCATTTTAAGTGAAGATTAACTACTTTTACTTGTTTCCCTGTAGCTCCATTCTCCCGTAGAAGTACCTCTCACCGCCAGGGCTGTTCATTGTAAGGCGCTATTGCAAGGCTGCACATCCACAGATCCACTTCGGTTGTTATGATATCGTTGTGATGTAGCCAAGATAGGTTAACAACCTCTTGACGTCACAACGATACTATAACAAACATAGTAAAAAGTGCGATTTCAGTGTATTATAAGGGCTCTCCATACATTATACTGGTGTAACAGCTAATATGCTGATTTACATACAGCAACAAGGAATTCTGAGTAGATTATATAGTTGATATATTTTCCTTACTCAGAGCTGCAGTCTTCTATTTTGTAGTAGTGACTGCAGTATAGCACCTAATATGTAGCTGTTTAAGCAATAAAGCACAACAGGGCATTGGTGGTACTAGGTTTCCCCCACAGTCAGGGTCATAGTAAGGCACAAGGCGAAGTTGAGTGCCTTCAGCCCCCAAACCATGGGGGAACCTAGTACTGCCAATGTCCATGGAGTGCCTTATTGCTAATATAAAATGGGCTCACAGGCAACTGCTAATAAATGAACACTCTAAAAGTTTTCAAATCCACAAAAAATATTATAAAATGTTGCTAAATAATGTAAAATAGTTCCTCCACAGATGTTTTTCACCTGCCAGTCATATAGCTTTCTTCACAGTCAATACATTGTGTGATTGTTTACAATGAAATAGAATTCAAAGCTCTGCATTATTCCAGTAGTAGAATGCTCCTTCCCCAACACACACACATAGAATGGTAAAATGGAACACGTTTATTCAAAATTCTTCAGCGTTTCACTGGCATACACACACAGACACACCCAGACCTCAAGTGGAGCCAGAACCTCAATTTTATCTGTTGCCAGTTAAGGAAGGAGTTCTCTAGCAAACTGGTAGGGATAGAAGGGGTATTTTTCATGGTCATCAAAGAAACACCAGTAATGGAAACTCTGAATAGTACTTGATTTTTCAGATTTGTGTATGTGTGTAAGGAGTGGCTCTTCAGTGAAAATAACACTGAAATATTTACTTACTTTATTTATTTAATGGGCTTTCATTGTTAGGACCTAGCTGAAGTTTCTTTATACAGTATGACTAAAGGTTGCAGCCATGTTTGTGATGGGAATTAGGAAGTAAGTGGCTTATGAACTCTGTGAGTTGCCCTGGCTGGCAGGGACTTGTTTTTAGCCATCAGTAGTGCTCTCTTACTGCCATGGCTAGAACCAGATCTCAGCCAATCAAGACACAGGGATTTCCTTGCCCATTTTATATACATCAATAAAAAGGAATTCCAAGTAGATTATAAAGTTGACTTAGATTTTCCTTACTCAAAGGTGCAGTCTTCTATTTCTGTAGTAATGACTGCAGTGTACTGTAGCACCTATTATGTAGATATACATCAACAACAAGGAATTCTGAGTAGATTAAAATTTTCCTTACTCAGAAGTGCAGTCTTCTCTTTTTGTAGTGATGACTGCAGTATAGCACCTATTATGTAGATGTACATGGCAAGACATTGTGGGAATAATACAAACTATCCTCTACACCAGTTTCCTTACTGGGTTGAGCAGTCTTCCATTTTTGTAGTGGTTACAACTATATAATCTCTCAGATGTTTATTTTCAAAATGAGACATTGTGCATACAGTATATAGCTGAAAAGATTTCTTTACTAAGAGATGCAGTCTTCTAGTTCTGTAGTGAGTGCACAAATATAATATAATATAATAAAGGACAGTTCATCGCTGGAATTTGCCCCGCAGGGTCTGAGGGAATGTATGACAGCTTAAATTCAATGCTAAGAAGTGCAAGGTAATGCACTTGGGAAACAAAAACCCAGGGGAAGAGTACACAATGGGGGGTGAGATACTAACAACAACAAAAATGGAAAGGGACCTGGGGGTAGTCATATCAGATGACTTAAAGGTGGGCAAACAATGTGAGAAGGCAGTAAGGAGGGCTGGGGGGATACTGGGATGCACAGGGAGAAGCATCACCAGTAGAAAACAGGAAGTTACTACCCCTCTGTACAGACAGCTGGTGAGACCCCATCTGGAGTACTGCGTGCAGTTCTGGAGACCCAATCTCTGCAAAGACATAGACAGGATGGAAGCTGTCCGGAAGAGGGCAACTAAAATGGAGCAGGGTCTGCAATGGAAGACATATGAAGAGAGACTAAATATTTATAGTCTCGAGGAAAGGAGGGAGAAGGGGGACATGATAGAATCTTTCAAGTACCTCAAGGGAATCAATAAAGTCCAAGAGGGTAGCATCTTTCAAAAAAAGAGGTGTGCAAGAACAAGGGGGCACAATTTGAAGATGGGGGGGGCAACTCAGAGGAGTGTAAGGAAGTATTTTTTCACAGAGAGGGTTGTGGATGCATGGAATAGCCTTCCAGAGGAGGTTGTAGAGTCAAAAATAGTGGTTGAATTCAAGCATGCCTGGGACAGTCATAAGGCAATTCTAGGGGGTGGGGGTAGAAAGAAGTAGGCTACTGGTTAACTAGGATCTGCAGCTTATCCATTAGGTAGGGAAATGGGCAGACTGGGTGGACCAAGCGGTCCTTATCTGCCATCAAATTCTATGTTTCTATGTTTCTATATATGCAGCCTTCCCCAGCCCAGCCAAGGACAGTTTGTCATTGGAATTTGCCCCACAGGGTCTGAGGGTTTGCTTCTGCAGCCCTCCCCAGCCCAGCCAAGGATAGTTCACTGCTGGAATTTGCCCTGCAGTGTCTGAGGGCTTGCTTGTGCAGCCTTCCCCAGCCCAGCCAAGGACAGTTCGCTGCCGCATTTTTCCCCGCAGGTATGGACATGAAGGAGCTCTGAGTGCAGTGTGTGCACCAAAACTTTTGAACTTGACACCTTTTGTGGTGCAGTAACCCAATTTTGTGGAGCTTAAATTGCATTGCTATTCAGAGGGAGCAGCTTGCATTTACCTTGTGTTAGCTGTGCTCCTTCAGGCTGAAACTTTCAGGACTGCACTGTAATCTGCTTTTTAAACTAAATCCTGGAAATTAATTTTCTCAAATTGTTTAATTGTATGGTTGGTGCTTTCCGTACCTAGTTCCAAACTCGGTCTCCCTGCCACTAGAACTCTCCTTCCCCCTTAGATCTTGCTCTGTAGTGGAATTCCTCCTCCATTCAAGCCCCTACTCTCTCTTTGTTTCTGTTTAACTTTGATTTTCCTTCCCTATTTAACACTCTCCCACTTGATCTTAGGCACTCCAAATCCCACCCCACTTTCAAGAAAGGCCTCTCCAATTACCTCGCCTCCCTTGACATTTGCAAATGTCCCTGGCTTCACGAGTCATGCAAGTCTACCATTGTCCTGCACTTAAATTTCCCTGTGGCCTCTTGATTCCTCCCATCCCCACTCTTCCTCAGCTGCAGCTATGCACTTTGGCCCAGATATTCAAACCATAGCGCAGCGCACAAACCAATAGCACGGCAATAGTGCAGGAATAGCGTGGAGCTGCGATATTCAAAGGACCAGTTAGCGTGCGCTAACTGCAATAGTGCGGGGCAAAAAGATAATGTATGCAAGGGGAAAAGTGAGGGGGCAGGAACCAGCATACACACGCTACGGGATATTGAAAGCCATAGCGCTGCACAAGGACACATAGCGCGACATGTAGCGTGGCACTAGTTACCGCCTATAAAAGGCTGGTCTTATCCCAGGGCAAACCACAGAGGTGGAGAGACCACACCAGAAAGTTGAAATGGCAGCAGTGCCGACAGCAGTGATGCTGCCATTGACTGTAGCAGTAGTGGAGGAGAAGGAGAAGGAGCAGGGCCAACATGGGCCACAAAGCTGGCCAAGGAGATGGTATGCTGCACGCAGGTGGTACCGGCCCAAGGTCTCCTTCGAGACCCTGCCAGATGAGCACATCACTGGCCAGTACAGGATGAACAGGGGTATATTGAGGCAGCTATGTGAACTCCTGCATAAGCTGCTGCATCCCAACACCAGATGCAGCCATGCCATGACAGTTGAGGAGAAGGTGACAGCAGCGATGTGCTTCCTGGTCACTGGGACATTCCAACGACCATAGGGGTATCGCATTCTGCCACCTCATGCCTCCTAACCCAGTTCCTTGAAGCTTTCCTGCTACATGTTAGTGAGTTCATAGTATTCCCCAGCACAGTAGCAGAGTGCAGAGAAACCATGCAGCAATTCAATTGAGTTGCACACCTACCAGCGGTACTTGGTGCCATTGATTGCTCCCAATTCCTCATCCATGTACCAACTGGCGATGGCAGTGAGGTGTATGCCAACAGGAAGGGGTACCACTTTATCAATTGCCAGGTCGTGTGAGATATGACTGGACACATCAGCAATGTCTATGTGTAGTACCCCGGCAGTGGCCACGATGCCTTCATCTGGCACCAGTCCCAGCTTTGCTAGGCCTTTGAGGAGGACAGGATACCCTGTGGGTGCCTAGTTGGTGAGTAGCAGCAGACAAGGCACACACTCACATACACACACACACACACACACACACACACACACACACACACACACCACAGGGGGGGATAGGCAGGGGAAGGCAAGGAAGGGGCCTGGGATAACAACACAGGTGGTGCAATACAGAAAGGGGCAGACAGCAGAACAACACTAACAGGTGCACATCTCTCAACAGGGGACAGCGCCTATCCCTTGTGAATGTGGCTGCTGACACCAGTACCCCAGCCAGCCACAGTGGCCAATGAGTTGTACAATGAGGCACACGGCACCACCAGAAACATCATAAAGAGGGTGTTTGGCATACTGAAGATGTGCTTTGGATGCCTAGACATGTCAGGTGGTGCCCTACAGTATAGGCTTCAGAAGGTATGCCGTATCATCCTAGCCTGTTGTATGCTGCACAACATGGCGAAGAACCGTGGGATACAGGCACCTGAACCTGAGAAACAGGCTGACAGTGACCCAGAGCCAGTGGTCAGGGGGACAGTGGAGCAACTAGAGAGGTGAGAATCCTCGTATGGCCCGCAGGGCCACCATCATCAGGACACTGTCACAGGCCAGAAAGTGAGTACACACAGCACAGCAACAGGAAACAGTACAGTGGAAAACAGTTTATTATGTACAGGCAACCACAACAGTGCTGACAACCAACAAAACAAGTGCACAACACAGTGGTACTGAAAGCACGTGTGATGTCAGTGTGATGTGTGGGTTGTGCAGGACACACATGTGATGAGGACACACAGCCAAGGCACAGTGATACGGGCGATGCCTGATGTTTAGCGGCAGTGTAGGAAGGGACACCATGACTGTGCATGTGGGAACGTGCTAGTGACAGGGGTGTGTGTGTGTGTGTGTGTGTGTGTGTGTGCTGACACAATGAGTGCATGATGTGTGGTGTGCATGTGTGTACAATCACAGGTCAACAGTGCACACGTGCATGGCAGCCATGCCTCATCTCTGGCTGCACACCACCACTGACACTACGCACACTAAGTGTGCGGAACACAGAGCCAGAGGTGCTCAGAGCTGAGAACATGGTTGGGGAGGACCACGATGAGGCTGGGAGGGCTGACTGCCTGTGCCCCAGCCAACCAGCAGAGCTGGACAGGGTGGGCGGCCGCCCACGGCGGCACTGGGTACCGGTTGATGTACACGATGCAGTGGTGTTCATGCCAGTGTCCGTCCTGCGGCTGCATGTGGCCTGACTGTGGGCCTCTGTACCATGGGTATGCTGACCCCCTTGCACAGCCTGCTGCCCTCCATGCACCCCATGCAGCACTGTGGTGAGGTCGACCACCATGGTCATGAGCCCATCAAAGCTGCGGCTGAGTATGGCAAGCTTGCAGCCCATCCTGTCCTTAGTCCGCTGTTCTGCCTGTGTAAATCCCAGGAACACTGCCTCCTACATCTGTGACAGCTCATGCCTGAGCTTCCACCACAGGCAATGCAGGCCAATTTGGGCCTCCTGCTGGGATATGAGGGTGGCAAAAAGCAGAGGGCAGGCCCCCGGGGCATCCGGCTCCATGGCGGCGGCAACTTCTATGGCAGCTGGTGGTTGTACCTGCAGCTCACCATGGTGGGTACGTTGTGGCAGCAGTGGAATGTCCTGCTGCTGCAGGGCACCAGTGGTGTTCTGTGTCCCCTGAGGGCCCTGCACTTCTCCCCATGGAGGGCACCGCATGTCCAGTGGGGCACACATGGCCCCCACATGGCTCACCACTGGCTGAACAGGTACACCCATGCTGGCATGGCTTTCCCCCCCATGGCATCTGTGATGCAGATCGCACCCTGTCCCACCCCTGTGCCTCCCACCACAGGCCCCTCCATGTGCAGGATGTAACCCTCCTCCAACACATCCGACCCCTTGTTGCTGGTGACCGTCAGCAGGATCACCTGGCCACCACTGAGATCCTCCACCTGGGCATCCTACAGGGCTGCACTGTAGTCCAGGTCCCCGCCTCCACTGGAGCACCCCCCAGCAGGTGTACACCATCTCCAGCACAGTACCACACATGGTGCGTGGCTGAGGGTCTATGACCGGCACCCAGTCCAGAGGCTGACGGCAGGTTCTCCTCCTCCTCCTCCTCAGCCTCTGGTTCCATGGCAGCCATCCCAGCCTGGTCCTGGTGTGCTGCAGGCCCTGCACACACTGCTGTGGAAGAAGACAGGACAGAGTCACTGACCGGTACATGCACAGTGTGCCACAACCACCACCAGAACTTGCATACCCTAGGATACATGCCACACACCTCGGACATGCACACCACACAGAACAGCCCCACAGACATAGACCGTGGCCAAATGCACACATGCACACCACAGTGCACATGCCCTGGCCTGTCAGCTCTGGTGGCAGCCTTGCTGGGCAGTGGTTGCAAGCAATCCTACCCAATGTGTACAGTGTGCACAGCAGAGCACCCCTGCAGTGCACCCCAGGCACGACGGCAACACTAAAACCCAACAATAGTGCAGTGACTCCATGCAGGGTGCACACATGTGGATATTGACCTGTACTAGGTGGTGTCTCACACCCTCCACCAAGCACACCAGCACCAGCCACCGGCCAAAGGGTGGATGACACCACAGACATGAGTGGGTCCTCCTGCCACTGTTGTGCAGATTGTGAGCCACCTCCAGTCCACATTCTGTCATGGAGCCACTGTGCCTCCTCCTCCTCCTTGGCTCAGTGCAGCAGGTCACTCCAGTGCTTATGCACTGCATCTGTCATCTGGCCATGGCTGCCAACAGCATTCACCCCTGCCAGCACCTCATCCCACATCTGGCGTACCACAGCGTCTGTTGCCTTGTAGTGCTGTAGCACTTGCTCCCTCTCCATGACCCCATGCATCAGCGTTTTCAGCTCATCCTGGGAGAAGCGATGTCCCCAGATGCATTCATGATGTGCTGTGGTACCTATGGGAGAGATGTAGAGGGATACGTGTCACATGGTGTGGTGTGCCTGTGATGCATGGCACACGTGAAACACAATGTACATATCACCTCCAACATCCACACTGATCAACCGGTTGTGGCATGGTGATGGCCCAGACCAGCTTGTGTGTGTACAGTGCACACAGCTACTGTGTACTGTGGCTACCCCTGTGTGGATCGTGCAAATGCATGTCTGGCGGCGAACACCATGGACACACTGCACACACTGGCCCCACATGGGAACTGCATGGCGCATGTCACCAGCACCCTTACCGCTCATGTGTTTCTCGGTACGAGGAACATCCCTAGTGATGCCACTAGGCATTGCACCCTACCCCATCCACCCCAAGGGGACATGTGCGCCACACACAGGGCATGCACTGCACATCCAGACATTATGGATGATACGTATACAATTGCATGATACCAGGCCCAGACCCCACGGTGCTGTCATTGTCACTATGGGATCTGCACAGTCCTGAGCCTGTGACCCCTGGGTTGTGGCTCTGTACCACCATCAGAAGGTCTGTGACCCTTCATGTCCCTCATCCTGAGTGTCGAACATGGGTCCATGAACCCCATGTTGGTGTGTCACTGTTGTGAGACATACCTGCAGGCCAAGGTGGCCCCCCCCAGCCTGGTGACTGGCTACCTTAGTGTTCAGGCGGTCCACTCACATCAGTGGCTGCCGCTGGTGCATGGGTGTGTCACACAACCCAGTCGGCTGGCCAGCTGGACCAATGGCCTTGTGTACCATCATGCAGTACCTTGTTGGCCTGTGGGCCTGCATTCAGCTGCCCTGCCCCCGGCCTGGACCATTACAGATTGCAGGTATGCAGTGTGTATGCCCAGGCCTGGTGACATACCACTGCCATATCACCAGGCCTCCGGCTGCTATACAGACCTTCCTCTTGCTGCTCTGCCTCCTGTGACATGGCTCTGTCTGAAGTGCCTGTTTGTCTGTAGCATCAGATGAGTGCTGCAATCCCATGACACAATGCTGGTGCAGCACTACTTGCCTTTATATAGCCCAGCTGGGCAATTCAGCCTGTTACACATGCAAATTATCAGATAATGATATGCTAATCACACTGTTTGCACCTTGCATACACCAGTGCCCTCATTTGCATGGGGCGGTTGAATATGGGCCTGAATAGAGCCGGGAAATCAGCTTAGCGCCATGCAAACGTTAACACTGGGCTATGTGGTGTCAACTACCATGCTGTCCCATTAGCGCAGCACTATGTGGCATAGCGCGACTTCCACGCATGTGCGTATGGCCCCTGTGCTGCATTAGCACCCCAATGTAGCATGCCGTAGTGCTGTGCTAGGTTGTACAGAGCGGCACTATGCGCATGAATGGCAATGAGGCTCCACGGTTGTGCAGGGGTCACGCATGCATAGTGTGGCCATTTTATGGGTACGCTGCACTGTGTCATGTGATAGCGTGGTGCTACTGCACAGTTTGCTGGAGAGGGCAGGGTGTGGCACAGGCTGTGCATTCAAATAGATGACAGGGTACCAGAGGTGCATTTACAATGTCCGGGAGGCATAGACAACATGCAGTGGTGCACAGGGACAGGTGCTGGGAGATGTGGAGTCAGCCAACCTGGTGCAGTTTGTGCAGCAGAGGCATAGATGCCTCTTTGGGGTGGTCAGGGAGGGTGACCTCCCACACCAGCAGGTGTGGGTGTCCATCACGAGATGGCTCTCAGAGCGGACAGGCATCCAGAGGGATACATATATACATAGATACATAGATACATAGACAGTGTCGGCAGATAAGGGCTTATGGCCCACCTAGTCTGCCCATTTGAGCTTGTAAGTTCAGTTTGTTTTCCTAGAAGTCTATTTCCCCTTCCCCCTGACCTCTAGAATTCCTTTATGTCTATCCCATGCATTCTTAAATCCCGTGATTGTTTCAGCCCCCACCACTTCCTCTGGCAGGGTGTTCCACTTGTCCACCACCCGTTCTGTGAAGAAATTCTTTCTCACGCTTCCTCTGAATTGTCCTCCCTCCAACTTCATCCCATGCCCTCTAGTCCTGGAACATCTTTTTCGCTTAAAAATAGTGTTTTCCTGCACCTGTTCCTCCCTGTAAGATACTTGTATGTCTCTATCATATCCTCTCTCCTCCTCTCTCCAGGGAGTACATGTTCAGTTCCTTCAACCTGTCTTCATAGGACTTGTGATGCAATCCATGCACCATCTTTGTTGCCCTCCTCTGAACCTTCTCTACCCTGTCTATGTCCTTACGTAGGTATGGTCTCCAGAACTGTACACTGTATTCCAGGTGGGGCCTCACTAGTGTCTTGTATAGCGGAATTATGACCTCCCTTTTCCTGCTGGTGATGCCACTGCCTATACATCCCAGCATCCTATTTGCTTTAACTGATGCCTTGTCACACTGTTTCCCTACCTTGAGGTCATCAGAGATGACAACCCCAAGATCCCTTTCCTGCTTGGTGCATGCTATATCCTCACCCCCAACTGATATATTGTGCCTGGGTTTTGTGCCCCATATGCATTATCTTGCACTTTTTGCATTGAATTTCAACTGCCAAACCCTTGACCATTCTTCAAGTTTCTGCAGGTCCTTCTCATTCTGTCTACACCCTCTGGTGTGTCTACTCTGTTACAGAGCTTTGTGTCATCAGCGAACAGTGAAATTCTGCCTTCTAGATCCTGTGCAATGTCACTGATGAAGATGTTGAATAGGACCGGTCCCAGCACTGATCCCTGTGGTACCCCACTGGTCACTCTTCCCTCTGTGGAGTGACAGCCATTTACCACCACCTCTGTGTCCTGCCACCCAGCCAGTTACCTACCCACCACACTACTGTCCTGCCCACACCCATATTCCCAGTTTGTGTAATAGTCTTCTATGTGGCACAGTGTCAAAGGCCTTGCTGAAGTCCAGATAGGCCATGTCCACTGCCCTCCCTGATCCACCTCCTAGTCACCCAGTCAAAAATTCAATGAGGTTGGTCTGACATGACCTCCCCTGGTGAAACCATGCTGCCTTGGGTCCTGTAGTCCATTGACAACCAGATGTTCCACCAATCTCCTTCAGTAGTGCTTCCATGATCTTTCCCACTACCGGGTGAGGCTGACTGGTCTGTAGTTCCTGCTTCCTCTTTCTCCCCTTTTGTATAAGGGGACTACATCTGCTGTCCTCCAGTCTTTGGGTACCTCCCTGTTTCCAGTGATTGGCTGAACAGGATAGCCAGAGGTTCAGCCACCACCTCTCTTAGTTCTTTAAGGACCCTGGGTGCACCCATCTGGCCCCATTGCTTTATCAGCTCTTATTACTTCCAGTTCCTTCAGGACCCTTTCTCGTGTAAAGGGACTTGTGTCCATTTCTGCACCATTCTCACCCCTTGTACTCCTTCAGACCCATTACCTCCTCTTCCTCAGTAAAGACTGAGCAGAAATACCTGTTCAATATGTCAGCTTTACTGTTGTCATCCTCCATGCGGCTCCCATCCTCCCCTTCAGTCTCACTATCCCTCCCTTTGTCTTTCTTTTTCACTTATGTACCTGTAAAATGTTTTATCCTTTACCCACTGATTTTGCAATGTGTTCTTCTGTCTGAGCTTTGGCTTCCTTACTGACTTCCCTGCCTCCTTTGTTTCTCCTGGTACTTCTCCTATCCCTTCTGCCTGTGTCTTTTTGTATTGCCTGAATGCAATCTTTTGGCTTTCACTTTCTTTTGCTACCTCTTTGGAAAACCATAATGGTCTCCTCTTCCTTTCCTCTTGCTAACCTGCTTAATGCATAATTCTGTTGTTCTTATAATCCCCATTTTAAATACTGCCCACTGTTCCTCAACCCCTGATTCCTGTCCCATTCCCCATAATGCCTCTTTCAAGTATCTCCCCATTTTCCCAAAGTCTGCCCCTCTAAAATCCAGGATATGTGTTTTTGTGTGGTTTGGTTCTGCTCTTTCTGTGATTTCAAACCACAATGACTGTGTGGTCACTGTTACCCAGGTGCTCCCCCACTGTTACCCCCATCACACTGTCCCTGTTTGTGAGCACAAGGTCCAGTATTGCCTTCTGCCAAGTTGGTTCCATGACCAGTTGCTTGAGAAAGGCACCCTGAAGGGAGTCCAGGATAAATCTGCTCTAGTTGATGCTGCTGCTGGATGCTCCAGTCCACGTCTGGTATATTGAAGTCTCCAACCAGTACTACCTCACCTTGTCTGCCATCCTTTGGATGGCTAGCATCAACTCCTATCTGTTTCTTCCTCCTGGGCTGGTGGTCTATAGACCACACCTGTGCGATGGCTGGCCCCATTTTCCTTTCCAGCTTAACCCACAGTATCTCTCCCCATTTTGTTCTTCCTGGATCTGTGTGGCCCTATGTCATTTTTCACATACAGTGCCACTCCTCCTCCCTTCCTGCCTGCTCTGTCTTTCTGAATATGTTATAGCCAGGTATGGCCATCTCCCAGTCATGGTTATCATTACACCAGGTTTCAGTGATGGCCACAATGTCCAGGTCTGACTGTACCATGACAGCCTCCAGATCTTCCATCTTGTTGCTAAGGCTCCTGGCATTTGACACATGGCTTTCCATGATTTGACCTCCTAGACTGCTTCACTGTTCTACTCCAGCCCTTCCTTGGTTGTCATTTATCCCTGGTTCTCCTTGCTGTCTGTCCTTCTGCTGAATTTTGCCCTTTCTGCTTATCCACCTTTTGACACTAATCTCCATCTTTTGCACACTGCTTTGCAGAGATAGCCACTCCTCTGGTTCACTGGTTCCACTGCTAGCTGTGGGGTGAGCAAGTAGGTACCGTCCTTGCTGGCCTGCCCCTCTTTGCTAGTTTAAATGCTTGTCAATGTAGCATTTAAACTTATCATTGAGTCTTGGTTCCCTCAGGATGGATGCAGGCCGTCGGGCTTGAACAAACCTCCATCCCTCCAGGTGGTCCCCAGTCACCAATGAATCAAAACCCTTCCTCACAGCACCAGTTCTTCAACCATGAGTTAAAGTTCCTGTGCATGCACTCTATGCTTCCCTTGCCTCTCACAGGTAGTACTTCTGAGAAAGTGACAGAAGTAGCTACTTGCTTGAGACCCTCCCAGTTTCCTAAACTCTTCCTGAACTTCCTTTGGCCCCCATTTTCCAAGTCATTAGTACCTAGGTGGATAATGACATCCAGCTCACCCTCCTGTCTTGCCTTCCCAGTGATCCCAGTATCTTCCTTCCATCCCTCCATGCCGTGGCACCTGGTTGGCACCTCACCTCCCTGTCCTCCCCTTCTGTGTTCCTAGCTGGATCCCTCTTACGATGGAGTCCCCCACCAGGATTCACTTCCTCCTCCTCTGGGGTCCACTGCTTTCCCCACTGAGGTCACCTCCTTGGCTAACCTCCACATCCTTTCCTTCCACATCTCTGGGTACCTCTATTTGGTTGTCCTCATTTGCCAGTGTGGCATATGAGTTCTTGAGAGGAATAGGATCTGGGATGTGCCTCTGCCTGACTGCTCTAACCCTCCCTGAGCCCACTGTCATCCAGTGCTCCTCGTTCTCGGCATCCTTTGAGGCAGCTGCATTGGACTGGGTGGTCCCTGGATAGGGGTGATGGTACTCCTGACCCAGTTTACTTCCGCTCTGAGTCTGGCTACCTCATCCCGCAGTCCAGAGAGATGCATGCAGATAGGGCAGCACCTCAGTGTCCAGAAGGTCTGCCTGAATATGGCTGCCCCACAGCCACTGCATTGCACCACTCCCCACATTATACTGCAATTCCACTGCCGAGAAGTGTCACCACAGGTACACAGACCGGCGCTGCCGCCAAAGGAAACAGCTGGAGGTGTACAAGCACATGATGCATGAGAGCACTGTGCCTGTGCCAGGTAAGTGCCTTTGCACAATGCACTCATCTGCCACGTGTGTCTCGGACTGCCAGTGTGTGCATGCATTTGCCTGTGTGTGGGGGTGTGTGTGTGTGTGTGTGTGTGTGTGTGTGTGTGTGTGTGTGCACAGATGTGCTGGTGTACAAGGTGGTAGGATGCATGGGGCACTGGTTGTGGGGCACACAGTTTGTGCACCTTGGGGGGCACCATGGTACAGGTTGGGGGGGCTCGGGTGCCACTATTACCAGGTGGCACACACAGGGGTAGCAGAGTATGTGTGGTGCATGCTGTGTCCATGGGGGAGACATTGCAGTCATGCCACGCACGGCCCTGACACATGGCCATGGTGTGTGTGGTGGGTCTGGTCATTGTGGGTGGTGGGACATGCTACAGGGCCATCCTGCAGCCAACACCAGTGTGGTGCTGGGGTGATGTCACCTGGGCACCTGACAGCCTACACAGCTGTGTGTGCATCCAGTCACAGTGCACCTGCATCTGGCACAGTTGCACCATTGTATCAACATGCCTAGATGCCCTGTGTGCCTGGTGCATGCTCTGTGGGCAAGGGGTCCTCTGTGTGGGTGTATTCTGTGTTCAGACACTGTCCCTGGGTTGCCCTGCAAGTACGGTTTTATGGGGGTGGGTGTGCATCTTGCTGTGGCACTCGTGGTACATGCTGTGCATTGCACTAATACTGCTGTTTCCTCTGTCCACTCTAGAGTGGATCAAGCAGCCCAACACAGGGATAGGGGACCAGGAGCTGTCCCAGGCCACATCGAGAGGCAGCCCGAGGGTGCTGGCCATGCTGTAGCAGGCGCAGGAGAGTAGCCCCGAGGCCAGGGGCCTGTTGCATGAGCACATCTCTTTCTTCATTTGTGCTGTGCCTCTGTTATGTGTTGTACCTTCACTGGGCTGCCACTGACTGTGCTGGTGGGTTGGCCGCCATAGGCATCATGCCATTGCTGCTGCACATTGTGCTGTGTTGTGCAACAATGTTTCATGGTGCTGCCATTGTCTGGCTGTCTGGATGCCATGCCCTGTGGCTGGGGGTCGATATGTGCCAGTGTTGGCATGCATGGCTGGCATTGCCATGCTGTCAACATTCACCGCTGGCCATGTTCAGCTGGTCACCTGCCATGTGGGTGTTCTGGCTGCAGGGCACTGCGCACATTGCTGTACATTGGCCATGTGTGGCAGCATCTGTTGGTCCACCCCTGCTGGTGTGTGCATCCTGTGGGCTTGCATGTCCTGCAGGTCGTTTTTTCCCTGGCATGGGTTGGCCATTGGCTGCCCACCATGCCTGCAGTGTGCTGCTCCTGCACCCCTGTTGTTTGCTGTTGCACTCTGCTGTCTGGTACATTGCTTTCTGACTGTGGGCAGCATGTCCCGATGTTTGGTCTCCCATGTGCATGTTGTTGTGTGGCCCACACCCACCACCATTCGGGGGGACTGCCTGTGTGTCTACACTGTCTCACTATCTGTAGTTCAAGTTCAAGTTCAAGTTTATTGCAGGAAAACTCCATTGAGCAAGCTCATTCACAAGGAGGTCCTGTGACATAAACACTTAAAGTACAAACACAGATAGGTAATAACAGTATATACATGAAATGCACGTTACATGATACAGGCTGGCTATACATACAAGGAGTAACATAGGGTGACCACAGGTAGTAAACATTGATATAGACAGGAAGCAACTACAGGTTGCATATTGATAAATGAAACATGATGACTGGTGTGTGCAATACATATACAGTATTTTGGCAGCTAGAACAAACAACAGTCTACAACTGATATGGGGGAGGAGGATTTGATAGAGTAGCAGTGGGGCGTAAGCAAAGATAAAGCCAGGAGTAGAAGGGGAAGGGAAAGCAGTTAATATGACAAATCAATTATACCTTACCAGTGGATAAATATGGCACACATGGGGAAGGAAGAGACTTAATGACAGTTACAGGTGTCTTTTATTTTGCCTGAACTTAGTGATTTGTAGAAGTTTATTGAAACTGCACTAGTTAGTTTCAGTACGGTTTGTAATTGGTTCCAAATGGAGGGAAGGGCATATGCAACAGCACGTTTACCAAAGGAAGTCCGCGTCCTTGGTATGTCAAGCATAATAAAGTCAGATTTTCTTAACGAGTATGCACTATGTGAGATACTAATAAGGGAAGAGAGATAGCTTGGCAATTTCTGCAGGAGCAGTTTAAGAGTCCATAATCCAGCATGGAGCAGGCGTCTAGTAGTAAAGGATGTCCAACCAACAGCTGCATATAAGTCACAGTGATGCGAACGGTAAGGGGAGTTGGTAATGAACCGTAACGCACGGTGATAAAGGATGTCCAGTTTACTTAGATTTGCAAGAGTGGTGGAGGAATAGATTACATCGCCACAGCTTCAGTAGGGGAGAAAAGTGGCCTGTACAAGCTTGTTTCGAGTTTCAAGGTGGAAAAGGGGCCTATTTCTGTAGAAGAAACCTAACCTTGCTTTTAACCTTCTAGAGACATCTTCGACATGGTCACTGAAAGATAATTTATTGTCGATCCAGATACCTAGATATTTAAATTTGGTTACAACTTCCAGCGGCTCGTTTAGCGTGGTGACAATGAAGTCTTGGGCAAGGGTATTGGGGGGTCCTGTGACAGCACTGCGAGAGAATATTATGACTTTAGTCTTCTTAGCATTGAGCAGAAGCTTTGCCTTTATTAGGTTATGCTCAAGTTGTTCGAAGTCCGCTTGAAGCACTCCCTTGACTTCAGATAACGATGAGCCAGAAGAATACAACACAGTATCATCTGCAAAAAAGTGCAGATTGGATGTAGATATGTTAGCATCTAAGTCATTAATGTACAGAGAAAACAAGATAGGGCCTAAGATGGATCCTTGGGGGACTCCTTTTGCAACTGACAAGGCAGCAGAAAAAAAGCCTTCCGCCTTTACTTTTTGGAATCTTCCAGTTAGGTAGCTAGAGAACCACTGGGTGGTATGATATGTGGCACCCAACTTTGCAAGGCAATTGACTAATAGTTTGTGATCACCCGTATCAAAAGCTTTGCTGAGGTCCAAAAAGACTGCACCAGTTACCTTCTTAGCATCTATAGCAGAGATCCAATCATTGGTTACTTTTGCTAGTGCAGTGATTGTGCTATGATTAGCCGGAAGCCAGATTGAGCTGGGTTAATGAGAGAAGGTTTCAAGTGAGATTTAACTGAATATGGATCAGTTTTTCAAGAACTTTAGAAAGGATAGGCAATATGGAGATAGGCCTATAGTTGTTTACATTGCATGGGTCACCAGATTTAAATAGAGGGAGGATATGTGCTGATTTCCAGCAGGATGGCACAGTAGCAGATGTAATGGAAAGATTGAAGATGTGGAGAATTGGGGCAGTGAGATAGGAGTAGCCTGATCTTAGGAAAAAGGGTTCCAAGCCATCGTCCCCTGCACTTTTTTTGGTGTCTAAGTTAAGAAGAGAATCTTCTACTTCTTTATAAGTTATCTCGCGCAGTTGGAAGGGGCTGGGTGCAGGACTGGATGTGGCGGGAGGGGTATGCTGGCTCACCGCAGCACCAGCATAAGGCGACGAGTCAAAAGCTAATCCAGCTGTGGCAAAGTGGGAGTTAAGTTCCTCCAGGATTAGGGACTTGTTTTTCACAATCTTGCCACTTGCACTATCTTTGTTGGGACAGAGGGGGCCATGGGCGTCCTTCTATAGCTTTGATAGTCTTCCATATTTTATGAGGGTTACCTTTAGCTTGTTCGAGAGTAGAAATATAATAGTTAATGTTAGCAGACAAAGTTTTTCACACAGTTATTCCTGGCTGTTCTAAAGGCCTGCCAATCCGAAGATTCTTTGGAATGTCTAGCTTTAGCCCAGAGCTTATCTCGAGCTATAAGGGCTGCCTTGAGATCCGAGGTGAAACAAGGGTTGGAATTGTTCTGTACCCTTACTTTGATGAAAGGGGCATGCTTATTTATTATTGTAGTGAGTTTGTCATTAAGGATGCAAGTTGCCTTGTTGACATCTTTGGCTAGGTAAAGATCTTGCCATCTGATCATGCTCAGGTCAGATAGGAAGCTTACTGCACTGAATTTTCGAAAGGATCTTTTTGTTATAAAGATGGGTTGCGGCGGCCTTAATTTGAGAACTTATGCAAGCAACAATTCCATGATCGCTCATGTTGTTGTGAAACACTGCCAAATGAGATATTTTGTGTGGATGGGTGGTTAGTACCACATCTAGAATGGAACTGTTGGCAGTATTTAGAGTGTTGTTCTAGTAGGTTCACTGACTAATTGCCCAAGACCTAGCTCATCACAAAGGGGTTTGAGGCCGTGTGATTTAGGTGACAGCCAGTCCATATTTAGATCTCCTAGAAATATTGTTTCAGTTTTGCATCTACGAACATGGATTTCAAAGATTAAGGACTTCATCACCACCACCAGACGGGGGTCTATAGCCACCTAGGATAGTGATACATTCCGAGGAGGGAGATGAAGGCTCAGCTTAAACTAACTCAAATTCCTTGGCTAGAGATTTGCAACTAATATTGGTGACCAAGTACTTAGATTTGGCGTAGATAACCACACCCCGCCTCTAGACTCTCTATCTGCTCTAAATAAATTGTAGCCCTGCAGTGATATTTATTGATCAGTGTTTGCTCTTTTAACCACGACTCAGTAATTATAATAAGGTCTGGGTTAGCGTGTGCAACCCAGGCTTGCAGCTTTACAAGTTTTTAGGCAGGCTTAAAATGTTGACCATCATCATTTTGAGACCTGTGGCCTCAACAAAATCGATAGGCGAGGTAGTTGTGGGGCGGCTAGGTTGAGCCTACATTTCCTGAGTCTACATTTCCTGGGTAGTGCTGGGGTGGTGACTGTCCATGCCTTGGTGTTATCGGGGCCTGCGTTTCCATGTGTATAGGATTTTGGGATGTTACCTGTGTCTTCTGAGCCTGCCCTGAGGGCGACGGTCAGTTGTGCCTACCATTGTTTTCCTCAGCACCACATGGGCATGGCTGTTGGGACATGCTGTCCATCTCTGTATGGCCACCTGTGGCTGCAGTATGCCTCCTGGCTGGTTTCCCATACTCACATGCTCCCCTTCCTCTTGTAGGTCCACTCTGACCCTCATTGTGGGCTACACAGCTGGAGGAATATGAAGGCAGCGAGAACCTCCTGCGGTGAATCATGCGCCAGCAATGCACGCTAATTGAGCAGCAGGCGGTCCTCATCGCAGAGACCTGGAGGGTGGCCACTGTTCTGGAGGTACATCTGCCACAGCCCACGAGCTCCCAGCCTTGATCTACATCAGCGCACCTTTGTTTCCCTTGCCCCCCCCCCGGACTGAGTTTTCTGTTGCCACCCTTATCCCTCATTGTTTGTGTTCACATTCCCATCCCTGCGTGTGACATTGCTTTGGTGTATTTCCTCCACCGCTGTACATATATTTTGCTTTGTATATACCTTTGTTGCTGTTGTTCACTAGTTAGTTATAGTTTAGTCACCATTGTAGTATAGTGTGTAATTGTAGTGGTAGCGTAGTTGGTTGTAGATACTGTAGTGGTAGTTGTAATGTTAGTCGTAGTAGTAGTTGTAGTCATAGTAGTAAGTCCTGTTCTGGTGTAAATAGTGTTTCGTGTAAGTTTCCTTTTTTATTTCTTGTCATTTTACATTACATTGCTTTCTGCTTTGTTTGTGTTATTCACCTATTGCTTACCTGTTTCTGTCCCTTGCGTCACTCATATTATATATACCTTTTTCATGCTTGCACTGTGTTCTGTGTCATTATTGTGTGCCTGCCATTTGCTACAAGGTAGTTCTGTACTTTGGTTCTGCTCATGGGTCCTGGTGCCCTCTGGCATTTCCCCTGGCTGTGAGTGTGTGTATCGGTGTCTGGGTTCTGCACCGCTGTCTGCTCTTGGGGTCCCTTTCCAGCCTGTGCTCCTTTGCCTGTGGTCCATGGCTCGGCGGCTCCATCTGCATTGTGTTCCTGTTGGTGTTTGCACTGCCTGCCTTGGGTGCTATATTCAGTGCTGTCTTATTTGCCATATTCAGTGCTGTTTTATTCATGTGCTTTTGTTGCCCTGCGCTCATGGCCTGGTTTGCCCGGATTCCTTTTCTTGCTATATTCAGCTGGGTTTGCACTGGGCTATTCTTTTTGAATATAGCTTGCTTTTTGCTCTGAGCTATGTTAGCCCAGGGACGGGGTTTTGAATATCTGGCCCTTTGTTCCCTGTCTGTGCCTGGGAATTGTCTCCTTGCTAACTTACCAACAGCACTGTCATGTTTTGTACATTATTAACAGTAAATTGTGCCTCTTTGTCTGTTTTGTTTCTGTTATACAGTGTGATATGTACCCCATCTATGTACTATGTAAGTTGCACCCTCTGTATAACTGTTTGGAATCTCCTATTGTACAACACTGTACATGTATTTGTTTTTACCTGTTCCTTGATTTGTACTGTCCTGGGTCGTGCCTGAAAATAGGCAGTTCTGTCTAGTGCACTTACCCGGTTACTAATAGCAAATAAATAAACAATAGCCTATATACTAATTTACATAGTGAGGCATTGTGGGTACAGTAAATAGCTGATTTTTCTAACTCCTATCCCTATCACTTTTTCGTTGTATTGTGTTTTTTTTGTTGTGTTGTGGTTTTTTGTTTGCATTCCCTTTTTCATTGTGTTGTGTATTTTGTTGTGTTGTGTTTTTTTTGCCTGGATTCACTTTTTTTGTTGTATTGGGCTTTTTGGTTTGCATTCACTTTTTCGTTGTGTTGTGTATTTTGCTGTGTTGTGTTTTTTTGCCTGGATTCACTTTTTTATTGTGTTGGGCTTTTTGGTTTGCATTCACTTTTTTGTTGTGTTGTGTTTTTTTGTTTGCATTCACTTTTTCATTGTGTTGTGTATTTTGTTGTGTTGTGTTTTTTTGCCTGGATTCACTTTTTCATTGTGTTGTGTTTTTTTCTTTGCATTCACTTTTTTGTTGTGTTGGGCTTTTTTGTTTGCATTCACTTTTTCACTATGTTGTGTTTTTTGTTGTGTTGAGTTTTTTGTTTGCATTTACTCTTAAAGTCTTTAGATTTCTTTTTGTTTTGTTACTTTATTTTTTGTGACATGACACTTCTCATTTGGTTTTGTTGCTTTTTTTTTATTTCTTTGCATTTCATTCTTTTGGTTGATGCTCTACTTATTAGATTGCATTTCACTTTTTTGGTGTGTGTTTTGCACTTCCGGGCCTCCGTAGCTTCTCCCTGTGATAGAGTTGCCCAGAACTTTTTTATACAGAGCAGCATACTTATTTAAACTCTTTACTCACGTAAAAGGCAAAAAAAAAAGGATTTACATTATGTTCCAAATTTACCCCCTAAGTTCCTAAGTATATATACCCGAGTACTGTATGTCACCAAAGCAGGATAAGGGTAGAATGATGCCAGCAGTCCCAAATGTAGCTTTATTTGTAACTATGGCTTAAAGGATAAAGTGGCCTGCTCGCTCAGGGGTGTCCCTCTTTTGCTCAACACCCCGACGGCGAAACACGGAAAAGACCACTAAAGCAACAGTTGCTGTAATGGTCCATTTCCTTGTTTTGTTTTCCTCCAGTGTCCTGCCCCTGACCTGACCCCGACTCCGACCTGGAGTTGAGAATCCTAAAGTCTGGAGGGTACGGGGCAGAGCCCCTCCACATGGGGGTACAGCCCCTCACAGAAAACACTGGAGGATTGGGCGGCATGATAACTGCATTGGTATTGTGCTGTCACTGTGCGGGAGGTTGGCATGTCTACAGTCGACCTAACTTGGTGCTTTCCTGGCTCAGTAGTTCTGCAAGAGCACTACCACTTGTTACACTAGTGATCCCCATTTAGAAATAAGCACAGATTGTCATGGGTTGGCTGGGGGAGGAAGGACTGAGCATCCCAGGAACTACTGTCTTTTCTCAGGGAAGTGCGGGCAAGTCTCCTGGTGTGAGACTGCCACCTAGTGAAGATAAGATGATGGCACAGATGCGGGCATACATAAGGGGAGGAGCTGCTGCTGAACATGTGGTGTATATTCGTGCAACAGCATACAAGCACAGATGGAGCACTAAACAT
Source organism: Neoceratodus forsteri (assembly GCA_016271365.2). Taxonomy (NCBI): domain Eukaryota; kingdom Metazoa; phylum Chordata; order Ceratodontiformes; family Ceratodontidae; genus Neoceratodus; species Neoceratodus forsteri. The sequence goes on from CM028131.1 coordinate 78,066,274, forward strand.
GGCACCACCGGAGAGAAAAAACAAGAAAATGTTGGGCTGATGCATGTCAGGCCCCACAGTCCTTTTTATAACCGACGTGGCCAGCCACCCATGACACTGTGGTCGACAGTAAGTGGTGGATAACTGGTAATGTCGGTGGGGTGTCTAAGGGTGGCATCATCGAGCAGACCCAAAGGAAGTGGAAAAGGAATAAACTGAAGAAAAACTAAGGAGGATATGAAACATCCGGACTTTGTTGTGCCCTTGGTACAAGAAGTAGAGAGATTTTTATCTGGGTAATGTTCCTGGAAAAATGTATTTGACTTTTTAACAAATAATTACATCACTTATTAATTAAGTATTGGAGGGTGTAATAATGAAATTAGCAACTTTTTGTTATTTTGTTCTAAAACTAAAGGAACAGTGCAATACCATTTAATGTGACATTTAAAAAGTGTGATACACAGGTGGGTAAACTACAAAGTTCAACATGCAATTAGGTGTGTCTATATTGTTTGAAATATACTTAAACTGCTGTAATAACCATGTGGGTTGCATGGCAAATAAAGATAACTAGTCAGGTTGTGTAATCACCTAATCTACTAAGTTTGTGCTATATGAAAGCAAAATATACAGAGGCCTTGACTAACATGGGAATAATTTCTTGAGAAGTATAGGGGATACAAATACAAGATTGAGCAGAATCAAAAGGGATTGAAGGCTTAGTACAAGTCTCAGACTTTGCTATATTTGAACAAGCTTTGAGCACAGTGTGTGTGTGTGTGTGTGTGTGTGTGCCCTCAAGTTGCTGAATATAGCCCCCAAGAGTGCAGATTTAAGGACAGCAATCGCAGGTGCACTTGACACACAGCATGACCCCCTGCTGGCCAAAAAGAGGTGCAGTATGTGCCTCTGGTTAACATACAGTAAAGGCGGACAAGGAGCAGAAGCAGTTAACTGTCCCAAACCTGGTTAACCTTTTATGCTAAGTTGCTCTATCAAATGTGCCCATGCAAATTACCTCTTATCCTATATAAGGTACTAGGAGTCATTTGAATCTCATTAAAACCTTGTTAACTTGTGAGGCACACTGAATTGTTCCCTGGATAGCATAGAAGGCTGATGATCATTTTAAAATTCTAACTATTCTATTATACCTGAAGGTTTCCAAAATGACAGCAGTAAATCACAATTTTCCATTTCCAACATTGTTTTTTTTTTCTCTTTTAGATATTTCCTGAAGAAGTCCTAAGGTCGAAACGTAGATTTTTAACTCTATTTTCTATTTTCAGAGTGCATTTAATATAACCATTTTGTATTGTTTTATAATATTGAGACAGTTTTAAAGTACATTAAGTAAGCAAAAATACCCGACAAGGTGGGTGGTATTGGGAAATACTGGACCACTCAGGGGTGTAATGAGGCCTAACGCTGCAGGCGGAGGGCCTTATAGCCCCTGGAAGGTCCGGTATTTCCCAATACTGCCCACCCTGGAGGGTATTATTGTGCTTAGAAAATGGGTACTGCCAAGGAAGAAAAGGAAAAAAAAAGTTTTATAAAAAAAAAAAAATATACATAACATACAAAATCAGCTTAAAATAAGTTTTGTGATAAAGCAATCCCTCTGGCAGTTTCAATTTTTGTGCTATTGGGGACCCCATAGTGTGGGAGGGGACCCTGCTGGCATGCAGTTTGTGACAGAAGCTGGCAGGCATGGGAGGGATCTGAATAAGCGATCGGGATACAGGGTGATCGCTCAGTGAAGAGAGGTTTTTTTTTTTATGCTACTGTGTGTCTGCCAGTAGTTTGGGAGAGAAGCGCCGTTAGGAAATGCAGTAGTGGGACTTGTGGAATTTGTTTTTTAGATCTGGTGAATTGGGCCAGGGACCAGTCACAGCACTTCCCAGACTTGCAGTGCCCGTGAATGGAGATGTGGTGCCAGCTTTGGCCAGGTAATGGATTACCCGGTCTTTGAGAGACCATGGAATACAACATTATGTTTTAGCTGTTTGCTGGTACATGTAATCATTCTTACATTTTTTATCACAAGTACTGTGCTTCTGTTGGGTTGTGTGTGTGTGCACACACGGGGGGGGGGCAAGGGACACCATGGCCTCGTTTGGTCATCCGCTTACCAAGCGGTAAAAAATTGTGACTGGCAAGCTTGAAGATTCCAGGTGCCCAAAAACATCCCAAGTAATGCGGCACCCTGAATAGGAACTTGTTTTCCAGTGGATATTTATTGAAAAATACCCACCTGCTGACATTGATATCCTAGACAATCAGAAAGCTAGAATTCTTGGTCCCATTTTCTAATATGGGTTAAATGTAGCAATATGCATATTAACACAATATTGATATCATTTTAAAATATATCGATACAGTTTATATGTCTAGATATATTAAAATATAATTGGCACAATATAAACTATATAAATACAGTTTACATGTATCCATAGAAACATAGAAACATAGACTTTGACGGCAGATAAGGACCGCTAGGCCCATCTAGTCTGCCCATTTCCCTACCTACAGGATAGGCCGCAGATCCTAGTTAACCAACAGCCTATTTCTTCCTACCCCCCACAAGAATTGCCTTATGTCTGTCCCATGCATTCTTGAATTCTCCTACAGTTTTAGACCCCACAACCTCTCAGGAAGGCTGTTCCATGCATCCACTACCCTCTCTGTGAAATAATACTTCCTCACATTGCCCCTGAACCGCCCTCCTTCTATCTTTAAATTGTGTCCCCTTGTTCTTGCAAGTCTCTTTTCTGAAAAATGCTACCCTCTTGGACTTTGTTGATTCCACTGGGGTACTTAAAGTTTCTATCATGTCCCCTCTCCTTCTTTCCTCAAGGGTATACATATTAGCTCCTTTAGTCTCTCCTCATCGGCTTCTCTTGCAGACCCTGCACCATTTTAGTTGCCCTCCTCTGGACTGCCGCTATCCTGTCTATGTCCTTGCGGAGATGGGGTCTCCAGAACTGGACACAGTACTCCAGATGGGGTCTCACCAACTGTCTGTACACAGGGATAACAACTTCCTGTTTTCTGCAGCTGATGCCTCTCCCTATACATCCCAGTATACCCCCAGCCCTCCCTACTGCCTTCTCACATTGCTTGCTAACCTTAAGGTCATCTGATATGATTACCCCCAGGTCCCTTTCCTTTTTTGTTGTTGTTACTACCTCCCACCCATTGTGTATTCTTCCCCTGGGTTCTTGTTTCCCAGGTGCATTATTTTGCACTTCTTTGCATTGAATCCTAGCTGCCATACTTCTGACCATTCCTCCAACCTTGCCAAGTCCTTTTCATCCTTTCACGCCTCCTTTGTATCAACCCTGTTGCAGATTTTTGTCATCTGCAAAAGGCATACTTTTCCTTCAGTCCCTCTGCAATGTCACTGATGAAGACATTAAAAGGACTGGATCCAATACTGAACATAGCGGTACCCCACTAGTAACCCCTTTCTTCAGAATGGACTCCATTTACAATTACCTTCTGTGTCCTGTTGTCCAGCCAATGTTTTACCCAGGCTACCACCCTGGGTCCCACTCCCAGGCTGGTTAATTTGACTATTAATCTTTTGTGTGGGACTGTGTCAAATGCCTTGCTAAAGTCTAGGTAGGCCATGTCCACAGCCCTCCCTGGTCTACTACTTTGGTCACCCAGTCAAAGAAATCTATTAGATTCATCTGACATGACCTTCCCGCTGTGAACCCATGCTGCCTTGGGTCCTGTGCTTCACTGGCCTCTAGGTACTCGACTATTCTTTCCTTCAGAAGTGACTCCATCACTTTCCCTACCACAGAGGTCAGACTAACAGGTCTGTAGTTTCCTGCCTCTGTCTTGGACCCACTTTGTGAAGGGAATCACATCCGCCTTCCTCCAGTCCTCGGGTACCACACCATCCTCCCATGATTTATTAAAAGAGTAGCCAGTGGTTTCACTAGTTCCTCCCTTAATTCTTTTAGAATTCTGGGGTGAATTCCATCAGGACCCATTGCTTTGTCTACCTTCAGTTTTAGGGTTCTTGCAGAACCCTTTCTTCTGTGAAAGGACTGGGATTGACCCCCAATCAAAAGTGCTTCTGTTAATTGGATTAGGCACTTCCCCCTCCTCTTTTGTGAATACTGAGCTGAAATATTAATGTATTCCTGCTTTTTCACTGTCCCCCTCTGCCCACCCACTGTTCATTCTATTCAGCCTCACTATCCCTCCCTTTGTCTTTCTACACTCGCTGATGTACCTATAAAAGGTTTTATCCCCCTTCTTAACTGAGTTGGCTATCTTTTCCTCAGTTTGGGCCTTTGCTATTCTGACTTCCCTCCCTGCTTCCTTCTGCCTTAACTGGTACAGCTCTCTATCCTGCTCCTTCTGTGTTTCCTTATACTTCGGAATGCTATCTTTTTCTTCCTGACTTTCACAGCCACCTCTTTTGAGAACCATAGTGGCTTTTTCTTTTATTTTGATTTGTTCATTTGCTTCACACAAAGGCTTGTTGCCTCTGTGATGGCAGTTTGATAATTCCCATTGTTGCTCCACACCTCCTTCTAGCCTGTTTGCTAGTGCTTTTCTGAGGCACTCTCCCATCTTGCCAAAGTCAGCCCTCCTAAAGTCCAGTACCCTCACTTTTGTATGGCTTCACTCTGTAGCTGAGTTTAACGTGAACCACACTGTTTGATGGTCACTTGTCCCCAGATGGCAACCCACTTCTAGATCTGAGATCCTCTCACTGCCCCCCGTTTGAGAGTACGAGGTCTAAGATTGCTCCTTCATGAGTGGGTTCCGAAACTAGCTGTCTAATGCCTGCCACCTGTAGGGCATCAAGAATGGCCCTGCTTTTGGATGTGGCTGCAGCAAATGTGCTCCAGTTAACATCTGGCATATTCAGGTCTCCCATCAACAGTATCTCCCCTTTCTTTGCCATTCTAAGAATGCCTTCTATCATATCCTTGTCCATTCCTTCCCCCTGACATGGGGGTCTGTACACAACCCCTGTGCGGATTGTGGTGCCCTTTCCAGTCTCCAAGGTGACCCACAGTGCCTCCTCTCCTTCCTGTTTACTCTTTTGTTCAGTTTGTATATTGAAATAACCTTGATACAGTTTTTACAGTATATCCTGAGTCAACAACGAACTTTCACAATTTGGTCAGACCTTCCTCCAGCTGATGCTGTCATTGGGCTTCACACAGGCAGTTGCCTCTGTGACTCATGAGTCTGGTTACTCATTGAACCTGGTCTTCCTGCTGGGGATGGAAGCCTCCAGCTTTGTAGTGGAACCTGTCGTGTGGTCAGATCATCACACTATAAGGTTCAATTTCCGTGCTCCCCCCTACAGGCCTGCCTCTGCGGAGATGGTCCGATACCACCCTTTGAGGGGTGTGACCCCAGATGGTCTACTGACATTACTGGACATATCTGGACTACTGAGCACAAGCATGGACCCAAATAACCTGTTAATGGCCTATAATTGGACTGTGACAGGGGCTCTGGATGCTATTGTTCCTGTCTGTGTTTGCCATCTCACCCTTTGCCCCTGGTCCCTGTGGTTTGATGGGACCTTGAGGGAGTTGTGGTGAGAGGGGCAGAGGATAGAGTGTCACTGGTGGAAATCTGGCCTTGATGCTGACAAACTTAGATTGTTAGAGCATTATAGGGACTATCAATTGGCTATCTCTCATAAGAAGGCAGAGTTCCTGTCCAGGGAGATCACCGCAGCACAGAATCGACCAGCTCAGTTTCTTTGAAAGGAGGACAGACTGTGCAATCCAGCCTGTCTACGGGTTCAAATAACATTTTCACTGGAAAAGTGTGATGAGTATGCTCACTTCTTTGCTGATAAGGTGGCTGACATCAGGTCTGAGATTCGATTGACGCACTCTACAGGGGGTGGCAGAGGTCAGTGTGTGGTTGCTCCTCCTTGGTTTTGTTGGGACGGCTTTGACGGGCTGGAGATCGGGGAGATCATGCGGATTGTCCAGAACATGTGTCTGACCTGCTGTAGTGTGGACCCAGGCCCAACTTGCCTCTTAATGGGGTGTCTTGATGTTATCACCCTGGTCCTTGCAGAGACAGTCTGGTCTTCATTAGAGTCAGGTGAGTTTCTGGATTCCCTGAAGGAGGCAGTGGTGATGCCACTCCTTAAAATATCCTCTCTCGATCTTGGCTGTCCTGCTAACTACAGACCAGTCACCAACCTCACTTTTTTGGGGAATGTTATTGAGAAGGGGATAGCACTGCAACTGGAGAATCATCTTACCATCCATGAGATCTACGATCCTTTCCAGTCTGGATTTCGGAATAGGCATAGCACCGAGACTGCCCTTGTTCAGGTTCTCAATGATCTCCTAATAGTGAGAGATCGGAAGAGCCATTCCATCTTGGTTCTTCTTGATCTTTCTGCAGTGTTTGACACCGTGGACCATGGGGTGCTTCTCGAGCACCTACAGTTCATCTGTGGCCTGTCAGAGACTGTCCTCAGATGGCTTCAATCTTTTCTCTCTGGCAGATCTCAGAGGGCGGTGTCGGGAATTTTTTCTTCTGACTCATTCTCGCTGCCTTGTGGGGTCCTGCAGGACTTTGTGCTGTCCCCCATGTCATTCGTGGTGCACATGCTACCATTGGGAGACATTGTAAGGAGGTACAGGCTGGGTTTTCACTGTTATTCAGATGATACCCAGCTGTACCTATCTTTTGTTCCCTAGTAGGATAGTACAGTCTCGGTGTTTAACAGCTGCCTCGCCGAGATTCATGATTGGGTGAATGACAGCTTGATGAAGTTGAATCCTGACAAGACTGAGGTGTTGGTTGTGGACCCGGGTCATTGGACTGAGTGATTGGCGGCTGGTATTGCCTCTGCACTTTAGCTTGGGGGTAACCGGCTTTTGACCTCCGAACAGGTGCAAAATCTGGGTGTAATATTTGACAATGAGCTGCCACTTCATTCACAGGTGTCAGCCATTGTCAAATCCTCTTTTTACCACCTGAGGAATATCACCCGGAATAAGCACATTGTTCCATCTGATGGCCTTCTAACATTGATCCATGCCTTTGTCACCTCCTGCCTTGACTACTGAAACTCCCTCTACCTAGGGCTTCCAGGGGTTGATATCTGCCTCCTGCAGCTGGTGCAGAACGCTGCGGACAGGTTGTTGACTGGGTCATCTCGATCCTGTCATATTACTCCTGTGTTGCGTGAACTGCACTGGCTGCCAGTTAAGTGGTGAATCACCTTCAAGGTCGGTTGGATGACCTATAAAGCCCTACATGGGCAGGGACTGGGTTATCTGCAAGAACTTTTGCTTCCTTACTGCCCCCTCTGACTACTCCGCTCTGCCAATGAGGGATTGCTAGAGGTTGCCAGGGTTTGGTTAAAGATATCAGGGGCTTGTGCTTTTATGTTTATGGCCCCTGCCCTGTGGAAGTCTCTACCTCATCAGATACAAGAGTGCCTGACTGTGGTGAGCTTTAAAGCTGCTTTGAAGTCCCATTTATTTGAACTTGTTTATGATCGCTCTGAATAGGATTGTTATTTGGTATTGATGTTTTTGTTGTTTTATTGTTTTCATTGTAAAGGCACTGTGATCTTTTGGAATAGCACCTGTTTTATAAATAAAGTGAATTAAAAAATTGAAATATCAGTAGAGTTTATAGGTATCGCTATATAAAAATATTGATACAGTTTAAAGTACACAGCATAAATACAGTTTATATGTATCGATATATTAAAATAATATTGATATAGTTTTAAGGTATATCAATGTAGTATACATGTATCAATAGATAAACATAGGTAACCATTAAGATGTGACCATGGATTGGGTTATTTTCAGTGAATCTAATCCCTAGAGGACCAGGAGACATGAGGTGCCACCAAGAGTCTTGCTGCTAGGGTTTGATTAACAAAGGTAACCCAACCCCTCGAATGTCTCAGTGCTATTATTAAACTAAAATGCTTTATTTTCCTTTAAAATTATTGTTTCAAAAGTTAACATTACAACTGTTCCAAATAGATTTTTTTGACTGGGTATCCAGGATGTTGGATTGGGGGTGGTGGTGGTGATTGCCTACTTGGACTTCAACCAGGCTGGTAGACACTGTTCTATAGAGGAGGCTGATAAACAAGTTTGGTAGCATGGGAGTGGGCAATAAGGTGGTAACCTGGGTAAGAAACTAGTTAGGGATAGGAGGCAGAGGGTGGTGGTAAATGGAGTTCGCTCTGAGGAGGAGAGAGTGACCAGAGGGGTACTGCAGAGGTCAGTACTGGGGCCAGTCCTCTTTAATGTCTTCATTAGTGACATAGCAGAAAAACTGGAAGGGAAGGTCTGCCTCTCTATGGATGACACCAAGATCTGCAACAGGATGGAGACTCCAGAGGGGGTGCAAAGGATGGAAAGAGACTTGACATGACTGGAGGAGTGGTCAAAAGTTTGACAGCTAAGGTTTAATGTGAAAAAGTGCAAAATAATTCATTTAGGTCACATAAACCCAGGGATGCAGTACAAAATGAGGGGAGAGATACTAGCAGTGACCAAGCAGGAAAGAGACATGGGGATAATCATATTGTATGACCTGAAGGTGGCCAGACAATGTGACAAAACAATCGAGTTGATGGGATGCTAGGATGTATACAGTAGGTAGGGGTATTACCAGAAGGAAGAGGGAAGTGGTGTTGCCACTATATATAGTACAGTAGGTCTTTAGTAAGAACCCAGCTGGAGTACCATGTCCAGTTTTGGAGGCCACATCTCAGGAAGGACATAGGCAAGATGGAGGTCATCAAAATGAGGGCTTCCAAGATGATACAGGGTCTACATCAAATGTCCTATGAGGAGAAGTTAAAGGAATTAAAAATGTACACCCTGGAGGAGAGGAGGGAGAGAGGGGGGATATGATTGAGACCTTTAAGTATCTCACGGGGGTGAATAAGGTACAGGTGGAAGGTATTTTTCAGAGGAAAGGGTGCTGCAGAACAAGGAGCCATGATATGAAGTTGTAGGGGGGGGTAGGTTTAGGAAAGATGTGAGGAAATGCTTCTTCACAGAAGGGTGGTGGATACCTGGAATGGTCTTCCAGTGGAGGTTGTGGGGGCTAAAACAGTGGTGGGATTCACTAATGCCTTGGATAAGCACAAGGAAGTCATAAGAGATAGGTAAGGGGGTGGCAGAGAAAGTACCATAGACCTGAAGGGGTCTACAGTGTAAGTCAGTGGTGGGCAACCTGAAATTGCCTGGGGGCTGCATGTGTGACCCTTGAACTACCTTGGGGGCCTTATTAACATGCATGACTCGGGCAAGACCCTTTTTACCACAAAACAGACACATTTGAAGCATTTTAATGTAAAAAAACATTATTAAATGGACTGGTATACCATCGCCGCTGTGACTCCTCCATCACGAAGACCATCACAGTGACAGGAATCGGGCAAAACCCGCACGTCACTGTGATGGTCTTTGCAGACCCTGAGACTTCCTGGCAGGGTGTATCACCCCCCCCCCGGTCCAACCCCAACTCAGAGTTAGAATCCTAGAGACCTGGGGGTTTGGGGGGTGGAGGTTTGAGGGGCCCAGCCCCCAATAGAAACATGGAGGCATCCCCGACACTGCAGTGCTGACACTCGGCACTGCAGCTGTCGCTGTTGGGGGTGTCTCTGTGGGATATGTCATGGCGGCATGGTAAAATCAAATGGACTATTGCATTTAAAGAGGCAAATTTTATATTTGTGCTTTTCATTGACAAAATTACAATTAGGCATGATTAAATCAAGACTAGTCATGATTAGAACCACTAGAACATGAATTTGAAATACATTGGGGGAAGGGGGATGAATCAACTAGCTAAGTCTCCACTGTCTTAATTTCGCACCATGATGGCCATTTCTGCAGCAGGTTCTTTTCACCCATTTACTCCTGCAGTAATTACTGCAATGATTTCCTCCACGACCACCACTTAGCCATGCTAATCTCAAGTCACAAGTAGTAGCATTTTTTTTACTTTATTTCTGAAAATAAATTCACATCTGATACAGTCAACATTCCTGCAGCAGTCCAAAATGTAACATACCAGATACCTCATAAACTGCATGTCTAAGATTGTCTGATCCAACTACGACCGCTATTTACAAAGCACAGTGCAGACTGCCAAAACTTACAAATGACGACTAACGCTGACACTGACGAATACCACTGTGTCTGGACTTGAGCTGTACTTGGATAGGGGAACGTACACAATGAACAAAGGTGGAAAAAAGACAGAGAATGGAACATGGAAGGAAATCAGGCACAGTGAGCTTATTTTTTTTTTTTTAATTCTTTCATTGAAATGGTTTCAGGGGCCACAGAAAATCATGCTGGGGACCACATGGTAGAAGACTTGGTTTGCTGGCCAAGGCACCTAGCTTCACCTGAGCTCTTTCCTTCTAAGACCGCTTAAAAGGCAGAGTAGAGAAACTTACCAGAGCAAGGAAGAAGGATTAAGACTTAGTTTGGCTAAGCAGATTTACTGTGTGGTGGTGTTTTTATTTTTTACTCACAGGGATTGCTACTGTTTGTTGCTAACATTTCATTGCTTTATTTTTTCTCTGATTCAAATTGTTGTTGCTGGTATACCTTCTTCTGCATTATTACAAGGTGTGCTACAGGTGTGCTAACAGATTACTGCTGTAATCTTCTGATTCAAATTGTCTTTGCAAGGTATATCTTCTGTTACTGCTTTATTTTTTCTGGAGCAAAGTGTTTCTTACAGGGTATATCTCTCTGAAATTACTGTATTACAGGTGGAGCTTACATTTTGTGACTTTTTATCATTGGCTAAGCAAAATTACTGTTTGACACTGTGTTTTATTTTATTCTTGTTTGTTGAAAAGGTTTGTTGTCTCAGAGGTGTTTCAGTCTCCTTCTCACATTGAAGGAGCTAATTGCTTTTCCTCCCACAGCTCTTCCAAAGGATTAGGTGTGTATGTGGGGGTGGAGCTGGCAAACTGTCAGTAATTTCCAACAGAAAGAAGGGTTAAAAAGTCAGGTTAGTTTATATCTTGGAGGTAGAAGACTTGGTTTGCTGGCCAAGGCACCTAGCTTCACCTGAGCTCTTTCCTTCTAAGACTGCTTTGAAAGGCAGAGTAAAAGAACTTACCAGAGCAAGGAAGAAGGATTAAGACTTAGTTTGGCTAAGCAGATTTACTGTGTGGTGGTGTTTTTATTTTTTACTCACAGGATTGCTACTGTTTGTTGCTAACATTTCATTGCTTTATTTTTTCTCTGATTCAAATTGTTGTTGCTGGTATACCTTCTTCTGCCGTATATAAGGTGTGCCTACAGGTGTTGCTAACAGATTACTGCTGTAATCTTCTGATTCAAATTGTCTTTTGCAAGGTATATCTTCTGTTACTGCTTTATTTTTCTCTGGAGCAAAGTGTTTTACAGGGTATATCTTTCGAAATTATTACAGGTGGTGCTTTACAGGTTTTACAGTTTTATCTAACATTAGGATAAGCTTTCAGGGTTACTGCATTTGTTGTTGACTGATTGTTTCTGCTCTTACCTCCTTGTTCTTTCGTCCGTGGTTCTTCTTTTAGGCAGAGGAAGGGCCCAGCCACCCACCCCATCCCCAACCAGCCCACGCCACACTCCTTTTATAGGGTACCACAGTTGTGACATTTCCTGTGGCAGAGCAGGAAGGGGCGGATCAGTGGGGCCCACAAGGTGATCTCATTTACAGGGCACTAGTAATTTAACTTGTTATAACAAGTTAAACAAAGCACAATTAAACCATTACTTGCATTTTTTCTTTTTTTCCTTCTAATTACTCTGACTAGGTTACAAACCCAGCAACTTATTTGGAATGGATTTCATTAACTGCAGGTACTGTGAACAATTTTCAGAAGGACAGTCTTACAGGATTTAGGACACTGTCCTACATGCTGGGCCTTTGGAGATCTTAGGTCTCAGCTCCAGGCAGCATGGGCAGAGATTGCACACCTCAAATTTCATATTGAAGAGGAAATACATTATAAGAACCACCGCCATTTCCCCAGCATCCAACAGAAAAACCTCGATCGCAGAGGGTAGTTGGTCCAGGGAGGTTGGCAGGTGGTTAGGAGGAGCAAATCAGGTGTCCCATCACTCTCTGCTCTCCAACACATTACCTCCAAAACCATATAAACACTACAACAGGTATCTGCCTCTATCTCTGAAATCAAATAAAGAGGCAGAAGACACTGCAGAGCAGGACACTGTGGCACAGGAGCTAGCACAACAATACTCACCCAAATCAGGAACCAAAACTAAACAAGCACAAAGGAAATCCAAAAACTTCTGATCAGAGGAGACTCCATGATTGGGAGTTGATACCCATCTCCAGCAGGGTGATGTCAGATGTCTCCAGGTACATCAGCATGGAGAGACACTGACCGCATTACTAAAATTGTTCACAAAGCAGGAGAAAACAATCATGTCCTAGTGCACATAGGGACTAATGATCTCGCCAGCTGGTCAGTTGTGGAGACCAAGGAACACCTGACTAAGCTGGGTGACAAACTATCATCTATTTCGTCTGGCATCTCCTTCTCTGAGATCCTGCCAGTCTGGGAGAAGGGAGCAGATGGACGGAAGGTCAGAGAAGGGGAGATAGGGGAGCTAAACACATGGCTAAGGACTGGTGCCAGGAAAAGGACACAGATTTGTAGGAACTGGCAACAGTTCTGGGAGCGAAAGTTCTTTAAATTTGATGGACTGCATCTGACTAAAGAGAGTCAGTGCATTGGGGCAGAAGTTTGCGTCTTTGCAGAATATTTAAACTAGCAAATGGGAAGAGTGCAGCACCCATACGTGAATGGAAGAACACCCTCCCCTCAGCTAGTGGTCAAACAGAATTAAGCGTGTTTGCCGTTCATTTGCATCACCAGGTAAGAGAAAGGTTTGTCTCCCACATGATGCACAGGTAATGCCAAACTTCACCCAACAACTAACACACCAAAATTCTGGCCAATGGAAAATCATGTACACAATGCTCACAGCCTGGGAAATAAGATCCCAGACCTGCAGGCAATAATGTCAGAGGCTAAACTGGACATAGTAGCAATTAGTGAGACGTGGTTTACCAGTAACCACACTTGGGAGATTCAGTACCTGGCTATGATTGTTCAGAAGAGACCGAGGTGCAAAAAAGGGGGGAGGAGTGGCCCTGTATGTTAATGAAAATATCAAAGCTACAGAAATTCAGAATACACATAAGGAGCCAGAAGAACTGTGGGTCACCCTGGAAACTGGAAATGGGACAGCCATAAGAACTGGGGTTGTCTACAGGCCCCCAGACCAGGGGGAGGACATAGACACATTACTGTTAGAAGATATACAAAACATGACAGCTAAAGGGGAGGTTCTGATAATGGGAGACTTCAACATGCCAGATACAGATTGGTCAATACCAGCAGGAACATCTGCCAGAACTAGACTCATAGTGGATTCCCTGCAGGGGGAGGGCCTCAAACAACTGGTACAGCAACCCACAAGAGACAGGGCTTTCCTAGATCTAGTACTGACTAACAAAGAAGGGATCACAGATCTCCAAGTAGAAGGTCACCTGGGGCCAGTGACCATCACATGGTATGGTTCAGTTTGGCTACTACATCTAAATCATCCCATTCCAAGGCAAAAATATGGGACTTCAGAGGAGCTGACTTTGATAAGATGGCAACAGAGTTAAGCTAGCCCTGGCAAAAAGAAACACAGGTGAGGAGGTACAGGCAAGTGGGCAAGCATTAAGGATACAATACTTGAAGCAACATCCCATTGTGTTAGACAGAAAAGGAAGTGCAAAAGAAGAAGAAAACCACTTTGGTTCTCAAATACAGTAGCAGAAAAGGTCAGAGCCAAAAGGCTGGCCTTCAGGAAATATAAGGAACACAGCGGATGAAGATAGGAGGCATACCAAACTGCCCTAAGGGAAGCAGGGAAGGCAGTAAGGCAGGCAAAGTCCCAAACTGAGGAAACACTAGCACTAACAGTAAAAGAAGGTGACAAGACTTTCTATAGATACATTAGTGAAAGGAGAAAGTCCAGAGGGGTATTGCAAGTTTAATGGAGAAAAGGAGCATGTGAGGAGGAGGACCCTGTAAAGGCACATCTATCCTAAATAGATACTTTGCTCAGTATTTACTGAAGAGAAGGTAGGGCAGGGCCCACAGCTCAGCATCATGGACACAGGGGGAGGGAGGTGAGCACTACTCCCTTCACAAAAGAAAGGGTCCTACAAGAGCTTGCTAAGCTCAGGGTAGATAAGGCAATGGGACCTGATGGCATACATCCCTGGGTACTTAAGGAGCTAAAGGAGGAACTAGCAGAGCCATTAGCAGAATTGTTTAGTGAGTCTCTGAGCACAGGAGAGGTCCCAGAAGACTGGAGAAGGGCTCATGTGATCCCGCCTCCACAAGAGTGGTAGCAGAGAGGAGGCGGGAACTACAGACCAGTCAGTCTTACCTCAGTAGTGGGCAAGATTATGGAGGCACTCCTTAAGGAAAGGATAGTGCAACACCTGGAATCCATAGGGCACAGGATCCAAGACAGCATGGGTTTACAAAGGAAGGTCCTGTCAAACTAATCTCATAGATTTCTTTGACTGGGTAACTAGAGTGGTGGACCAAGGGGAGCAGTTGATGTCGCCTACCTTGACTTCAGCAAAGCTTTGACACTGTTCCACATAGAAGATTGATAAATAAGCTAGGTAGGCTCGGGGTGGTCAGAAGTTGGTCAGCTGGGTGGCAAACTGGTTGACTGGCAGAAAACAGAGAGTGGTGGTAAATGGTATACAGTCAGAAGAGATGCAAGTCATAAGTGGGTACCTAGGGATCAGTCCTGGGGCCAGTCCTATTCAACATCTTCATTAGTGACCTCGCAGATGGACTAGAGGGTAAGGCTTGTCTGTTTGCAGATGACACCAAGATCTGCAACAGAGTAGATGATCCAGATGGGGTGGGCAGAATGAGAAGAGATCTGGATAAACTAGCAAAATGGTCAGAAGAGTGGCAACTGGGATTTAATGCAAAGAAGTGCAAAATCATGCACATAGGGAAGAGAAACCCTGAAGCCACTTATAGGCTGGAAGGGGAGTTGCTAGCAGTCACAAAGGAAGAAAGAGACTTGGGCATCATCATCACTGATGACCTAAAATCATCCAAGCAGACCTCTAAAGCAGTAGGTAAGGCTAGAGGCTAGGGAGGTGTAAGGGTGTATTAGTAGGGGTATCACAAGTCGTAAGAGGGAGGTAATAATCCCTCTGTACAAGACATTGGTTAGGCCCCATCTGGAGTACTCATGCAGTATTGAGGCCACACCTCACAAGGACATTAACCAAATTGAGGCAGTCCAGAGAAGGGCAACCAAAATGGCGTAGGGACTGCATCAGAAGACATATGAGGACAGATTAACGGAGCTCAATATGTATACCCTTGAGCAAAGGAGGAGAGAGGTGATATGATCGAGACATTTAAACACCTTAAGGGCATAAACAAGGTGAAAGAGTCTAACATGTTTAAATATAAGAAAATAGCAGGACAAGAGGACACAGCATGAGATTAGAGGAGGCGATTAAGGGGAATGTGAGAAATTCTTTTTCACAGAAAGGGTGGTAGATGCATGGAATGGCTTACCACAAGAAGTGGTGGCTATGAATACAGTGCAGGGCTTCAAACAGGCATGGGATAGGCATAAGGAGCAATACAAATGACTATGAATAGATAGGTCACTGACAGAGCAAAGGCTGATGGCACATTTATAAGGTAGAAAAAGAAATGGGCAGACTGGATGGGCCTTGAGGTCATTATCTGCCATCAACTTCTATGTTTCTATGTTTCTATACATGTGGCTCGCGGGCCGCAGGTTGCCCATTACTGGTGTAAGCAATGAGACAAAAAAGGGCTGCCTGAATGATTCATGTGGCCCTTATCTGCCACCAGCTTCTATATTTCTGTGTTTCCCATGAGGGTTTCCAGATATTAACATAACCCACTTAGAATACTGTCAGCTGGTCAAAGTTTTCCATTTCCAGTCATTGTTTTATGATACTGATGCAGTTATAAATGCATGGTTAGAAATGGATGATCCAATTTCACAGGTTAAGGTAAAGGATGTGGGGGTCATTAACATGTGATGAGATACCAGTGGAGACAGTGTGGGAGGGCCTTAGGTCATTAAGGACAGACAAGGCCCCAGGTCCAGATGGGATCCACCCCAGAGTCCTAAAAGAGTTGGCAGATGTTCTGGCAGCACCGCTGATAGTTATTCAACTCCTACCTCCAAATAGAAAGTGTACCATTGGACTGGAGAATGGCACACGTAGAGCCCCTCCATATTTATTTAGCTTTTGTTAACCAGGTAAGTACACTAGACAAAACATATGCCTATTTTCAGGTACGATCCGGGAGAGTACAGGAATTTCAAGATCATACAGAGTACAACTTAACACAAGTAAGGCAGATGCACTAAAGTCAGGAGAAACAAAACATACACAGTAAGATAACTCAGGTTACAACAGTGGCACAGTCAAATATAAAATAAATACAGAGTCACTAAGGCAAAGTTTGAAATATATATATATATATATATATATATATATATATATATCCATATATATATATATATATATATATATATATATATATATTTATACAGAATTGACACATTGCACCGGGCAGGCTACCACAGCAGGACCAGGCCAAAGTACAGCAGATGATTAACAAGTGGCCATGAGGACCAGGGTAATCAGGAGGTTTAAGACAGTCACATGCTGAGGACAGCTTCAAGTGTTTCCACAGGGAGGTTCGTAGGTACTCATGGGAGAGGGAGGACTGGACATGGGCAGGAAAGAAGTTCCATAATCTGGGGACACATGAAGCAAAATCCCTGTCCCCCATTTGGGTATGTGTAGCAGGAACCTTAAGGACAGTGGAGCCCAGAGACCTGAGGGAGTAGGCAGAGGAGGCAGCAGGCACAAGGAGCTCTGCCAATCCAGGGGGGGTGCCAGTGCAGCAGCCTAAAACAAAATTCATATAGTTAGGTGGGGAGAGCCAGTTGAGCTTACTATACAGATCACAATGGTGAATGAGGTGAGGGGCTGCAAGAGCAAAACGGCAAATGTTATTGTAGGCTAAGGTCCACCTGGTGAGGTGGACCATAGCCTACAGGTCAAGGGATGAGCCAGGAAACTAAAGACTGGTCAGTCTGATATCCATAGTGGAGAAACTGTTGGAGAGTATCCAATCTATACTTCTCATATGAAGTTACTAACTGGTTTTGAAATTACCTCAGCCTCAGATCCCATCAAACCATTATAAAAAGGGGCCTTGTCTAAACCTGGTCCCATAAAGTTTGGAGTACCCCAAGGGTCCATACTGGGTCCCCTCCTTTTCTCCCTGGTTGTTAATTCCCTTCCTGAAATCTGTGTGAACACCGAGCCTATCTTGTATGCTGACAATGCTGCCCTTTTCTGCAAGGACAAAGACCCCTTCTCCCTACTCAACAAGCTACAGAGTGATTTCAATAGCTTCCCCTCCTGGTTCCTGTCCAAAGGGCTAGTGCTAAATGCGAAACCCCCCCCAAAAAACATGGTTTTCTCCAGCCCTCGAAAACTACTTTTTTTCGATTTCACTCTACTTGACAATGACAGTAACACTATTGAAAGAGTCAACAAATTCAAATACCTAGGCTTGCTCCTTGACTGTCATCTCAGCTTTGATTCACATGTAAATTAGCTAATTAAAAAAACCTAGCAATGACTTGGCATGCTTTATGAGTGAAGCCTTACCTAACCAATGAATCCAAGACCCTACTTGCCTCCAGTTTCCTGATCCCTCTGTTTGACTATGGCACTGTAGTTTATTCCCCTCCCTCTTATTCAGAGTAACCTCAACAAGTTTTGGTCCACCTATCATAACATCATCCAATTTGTTTCTGGTCTCCCCAGAATTACCCACCACTGTGATCTTTACAGAATCTCTAAGTGGGCCTCCCTTGAGGACAGGCTCAACAGCAAAATAGTCACTTTCTTTCACAAACTTTCCCTTGGCCTCCTTCCAGCCAGCATTATATCCCTCTATTCTAAGTCTGTCCTCTCTCGGACCACTAGAAGGTGCTCCACCATCTCCTTTTCCATCCCATTCTGTCACATCACGCAAGACCAAAACACCCTCTCCTACAAGGGTGCTAAACATTTCAGCAGTCCTCCCCCTGCTATCATCGAGTGCCCCTCTACAGTTTCCTTTAAGCACAACCTAAAGTTACACTTTTCTTGGGCCGCCACTTGCAAGTGTCCCACCACTTGACATTCCTTTCTTGGTGCCTGTTCCCCTGCACTTGAATAGCTGAATCTTGACCCTTATAATCTGGAGGAATAATCACCAGGTCTGAAAATTTCCCAGCACTTTTCCTGCCAAAGCACTTTTTAATGTTTTTCTGTTTATCTTAAATTCTTTTAGTGTCATATCTGTTCTTAAACTGTCTTATTTCTGTGCTTGTATCCCCATTTTGTGAACCTTTGACTGTATTGCATTTAATTATGTAACCCCCTGTTGTATGTGTCCATTACTGGATGCTTGTGAAAATGGGCAACTTTTGCTCACATGCCTATCCAGTATAAATTATTCATTAAGCAAGCAGAGAATTTATTGGTAGAAGGACCAACTGGCTGGCCCACTTAGTCTGCCTCTCTTTTCCTAATACATTGAATAATACTTTATTTTACTAAATCGGCTGCCAATTAGAGTGTGCCTTGATTGAACAATTGGAACAAGAAAACCTTTCAAGACCAGTTAGGTTAATTACAGGGTATTATTGTTATGCTACCTGGAAATTCAAAGGGGATAAGTTGAACTCTGACAAAAGTGTCAAACAGTTATTTGATGACTGACCTGCCTGGTCTGTCTGTAGACTGACACCAGCTGGCCAGTCACTGATACACAGCACAACACTCCTTTTGACCGGCAGACAGAGTGGAGGAAACAAAATGGAGCAGACATGCTTCTTGCTGGCATGCTCCAACAACACACAGGCTCAAGTGTGAGTCACTACCACTCGCCACTTCAATTGGGTGATGAGCTATGGAACAGAGTGATTGCAGCCAATCAAGGGAAACTTGTGCAAATACAAGGCAGGAAATGGCAGACTGACAGGCAGGTGTGTTAACCCCCCAGAACTCGTGTCTTGAATCCTGAATACTGCAAACAGTACTGGAAAAAAAAAACCTGCCCCCCCCCATAATCTACGCCACTGGATTTACCCACTTCTGATGTGGTTTACTCACTCGGCCGGGGGCCCCATGACCAAACCACACCAGACATGGGTAAATCCCAGCATATCCCACACCCTGTTGTGGTGTATTGCTTACGTATGGCTAGCTGATACCCAAAAACCATCTCAGCAAAATTCAGATCTTTTAGTTAAGTTGTTTAAAAGTTACACACATTATTGTTTAGATGTGCTTGCCTTTACTGTTTTTATTTCCTGTGTATATTTTAGCCTGTAAGTAACTATTCCTGCTGGACCATGTAAACCTGCTGACTGCTGCTGTCCTTCCTTGAACCCCCATGATACTAAGAGGCTAAATCTCATGGTGTTATTCCAGTTGAAGTAATTTAATATAAATAACTCAACTCCAACTTTAGGGGTGCAACCATGCCCATATATATATATATATATATATATATATATATATATATATATATAGATATATATACAGTATATCTATATATCTATATATAGGCAACTATACAGTATTCGAGAGATTTGCATGAGCAATACATTAACACAGTGTAACTTTGTTAAAAATTAATAACATTTGTTAGTTTCTACTCATATGGCAAGATTTCATAATAAAGACATAATGAGAATAAAATGGTTTGTGGTTGTCTGCTTATTCAGCTGTGACACAGACTGAAGCACCATTTTAGCCCCTTTAATCAGCTGCCATTTTGTGACACCGCTCCCTGAAATATAATATGTAGCTAAAACTCAGGTTTTCATTGAACTAAACTGGGAAATCAGTGCCTTTTGAGTCTCACTTCATCACAATCATCACTGAACTGCTTACATCTTGGTTACTTTGACCATTTTTATAATTTTGTTATATTTTTGGCCTCAGGAACGTTCTTAACATGTGGTGTCTTGTTTGTAATTTGTTTTATGTTTGCTTGCACGCATGTGCAAGAAACATAGTGCCATCATCTGAGTTTTTGTAGGTGTGGCACGCTGTCTTTCATTTCAGTCCGTGTGTTTGCAGGCACAGCCACAGTTCACCAATGAATGCTGCAGCTGTCCATGACAGAAGTTGAAAATGCAGTGCCGTACAGTTGAAAGGAAGAGCTCCGCTTCAGTGAGCAGCCATAAGATAGTGCATGCTCATGCACTCCCCCCCACGCACACACTGTATGACTGACGGGGTGCCCAATCCCCCATCAGCTCTGCTGCACCCCCCCCAATAGAGTTCCAGGTGCCACGCTGGGAGTCCACCCCAGCATGGCAACAGTCTGTATGGCTGACAGGGGTGCACAATCCCCCGTCGGTTCCACTGTTCCCCTCCAACACACTACCGGAAGCCACACTGGGAGCCCCCCCATGTGGCAACAGTCTGTATGGCCGATGGGGTGCCCAATCCCCTGTCTGCTCCAGTGTCCCCCAAACAGCCATCCAGCTGCCACGCTGGGAGCCCACCCCAGCATGGCACAAGTCCCGCATCGTCTAAGAAAAAAAAACTACAAGAAAAAACCTTCCCTCGCTGACTGTCCTGACCCACTTCCCCCCACATGCGCCCACCCTCTGTGCACCCTGCCTCCCCACACCTCCATCTCACCCCATACTAACCTCTGGAGGCTGGCGCAACGATCTTTGGTGGACCGGGAACACGTCTGCACTCTTCAAAGCCGACCGCGAACTGAGGAAATGCCGATAAGCTGTATAATGGAAGAAATAGGGTTTTTTTCAACTTTGATGCATATCTCAGGCATTTTGGGAAATTTTTCAACAAATTTTCAACATAGGGTCTTTGGGACCCCACCTTATGAATTCTGTCACTGTAATTTTGTTAATCGGCCCTGAAAGGTGATTTTGCGGTCACTGCGTGGAACCACCTTTTGGGACTGATTTTTGAATTTACAGTGTCACAGTAAATTCACAGTGACACCACATGAGGTAGGCCCCCAAAAACCCTATGTTGAAAATTTGGTGAAAAAATTCTCAAAAATGACTGTTTTACGAGCATGCTTTGTGCTGTTGCTATGCACGCTCGTAAGTTTGCGAATGTTCAATATTTTCACTCCAGATTTTCTTTTTTTTTTTCTCCCATTAACATTTTCTTTATTTCAGGCAGAAATATATCATACATAGACCAAAAATTGCCATACATACAATATAGCTAATTATAATTAAAAATACATTCACATGTAAACCAAGTTTTCTGCCTTTCCCCCAACATACCCCTCCCCTACTCCCCAATCCATCCACCCCACCTCCCTACTAACCCCAATGCTCCTCCTCCCCCTCCCCCCTGAGGCACCTCACCATTTATCCCAATACCGGATGAGATCAGGAATCAATAGAAAAACAAGTAAAGAACAGGGCCCAAATCTTATCATAAAGGGGCAATTGATTGTGCAATATAGCAATCATTCTTTCTACCCTTAGAAATGCAAGGAGTTCTGCAAGCCACTCTAAATAAGAAATCTGTACCTTATCCTTCCAGTGACGAAGAACTAATTTTTTCACCGTAATTGATATCAAGGTCATGTGGTATTTCCTAGTCTTAATTGGAAAGTCACCATTTCCCCAATAGACAAACCTCCGGTCTAAACATTTCTTCTAGTCCCAATAAGGGGTCCAACTTATTTTAATTTCAGTCCATAAGGGCCTAATTTTAGGACATTCCCAGAAGATATATAGGAGGTCCCCTACATCTTCCCCACATCTGAAACACTTGGAATCCTTCAATAACTTTAAACCCCTCAGCTTTTGAGGTGAATAATAATATTATGCAATAGCTTATACTGTATAAGTCTCAGCTGGTCATGCTTAACAAACTTGTGACATGCTCTCCAAATCCCTAACCAATTTAATGTAATATTTGGAAAGATTGCTTCCAAATAAGAGCAAGGGGCTAGATTTGTCGGTAGGCCCATTGAATAAAGTTAGATAAATCTTTGAGATGGCCTGGGGACTACCTAGTAGCGGGCTTATATCCTCCAGAAAGGAAAAATTCGGGGAATAAACATTCCCTAATGTATACTTCTGCATTAAGACATGTCTAAGCTGATATACTTTAAAAATGGTTTTACTTGATAAGTTGAACTTACTAATTATGTCTATAGCCGACATTATATCTCCCTCGTCTGTAAGAAAGTCTTTAAGAACACACTTGTCCGGTAACGGCAACCACCAGATTTTCAACATTGCCATTTTACCACACCTCCTTATGAGTAGTACAGCTGTCATTTTTCACATCTCGTCTAAAACGTGTTTCCGCGCATGTAGTGCACAATGGTGCAATCGGTATGCGAAATCAATGTTCGAGACAGATTAAGAAAATCACAGTGACACTGTTCATGAGCAGAGGTGGTAAAATGGCTATGTTAAAAATTTGGTGAAAAAAGTCTATAAAAAGACTGTGTTTCAAGCGACCATTGCGCAGTTTCGACGCACCCTCGTAAGTTCATGGATTTCTAATATTTTCAGTCCAGAATTTCACCACTGGCATTTTTCCACACTTCCTTATGAACAGTACAGCTGTCATTTATTACACCATGGCCAAATGTGTTTTTGCCTTCCAGCGCAGAAATGCATGGTTGCTGTGGAAAATCACTGTTCGGGACAGATTAAGAAAATCACAGTGACACTATTCATGAGCAGAGGTTCCAAAATGCCTGTGTTGACAATCTGCTGTAAAAATCCCTAAACTAATTGCATTACAGGTGTGCATTGCGCAGTTTCTACGCATGCTCATGACTTCACCAGTTTTTTTAATATTTTCACTGCAGATTTTCAACATTGCCATTTTTTGCACCTCCCCAATATCAGTTCAGCTGTCATTTTTCACATCCTGTTCGAAATGTGTTTTCACATCTGTGGTGCCAAATGGCGTAGTCGCTGTGCAAAATCAGCTTTTGGCTAACAAATTGATATTGCCACTGTTCATAAGGTGGGGGTCACAAAATACTCATGTTGAAAATTTGGAGTGAAAATGCCAACAAAAGCCTGAGGCATTAGGGTTTCCGACCATAACCTCCCACCCTGTAGAGATTGACAGGCATCAGTATCTATTTCCTGATGGAATGGGGTGAGCATAAGGCCCAAAAGACCCCAAGGCACACCCTGACACTTGTTGGTGTCTGCAGGGTAGGGTGTGGTGAAATGGCATGGCCGTTATGCCTGATGACCCAAAGGCACACCCCAATGCCTGTCAGTCTCTGCAGGGTGGTGGTGGGGTTGGCTTCAGTTAAGTACTTCACTGCCATTCCTATTATGTAGTTTTCTAACTCCTACACTACCAATGCCAATGCCAGCAAGCAAACATTTGGCATTGACAAATGTTTGTTTTTACCCTCCTTTTATCCATCTCACATCGTGTGTTGCTCTAGTAATACTTTTTACAGTATTCGTCTTTTTGCTCAATACTGTTCTTATTATATATTTTTGTTTTATTTATTTGCCATTTTCTTTTTATTGAAATGTTTATCCAGCCTCCTATTTTGTAGTATGGATTTTGTGCACGTTATGTTGAGTCCGAAACCCGATCTGGAAAATCACAAACCGGAAGTTATATTTCATCTAGTGTTCCATGATGAGCTAGGGCTATAAAGGTGTGCTTTCCATGGTGGGAGACCTCTTCAAGGATTTGTTAACAGAGAAGTGGTGGCATCTTTCTATCAGCTTGGTGTGTGCATGTGTCTGTCGGCTGCTCGAGTATCTAGTGTGCTGTGCCCAAAAGCCTGCTTGCTGTTCAAATGTTCCCTCTCCCTTTGTAGTACATAGTATTCAAGGTATGATTAAATGCATTATTCAATGCATTGTACTTGTTTGTTTTGTGGTTTGGGGAGTGGGGTTTGGAACAAAGAAAGGAGTGCTGGAGTATGCTCAGTTTAACACATGGCTCTGGCTGTGTAGCTATGAATCACAGTAGCCTGTTTCTGTATTAAACTTTAAAATAAAAATAATTAGTGGATTTGTTTGATGGTTTGGAGTGGGGTTCAATCAGCCACGTATGAAAAGCCCAATGAAAATGTAGCCCATATAGTGTGTGAGCGCTGTGTGTGTGTGTGTGTGTGTGTGTGTGTGTGTGTGTGTGTAATAAAACTATGCAACTTTTTAAAGTTCCAATAAATAAAATACCTGCATTTTGTTTGGTTTGGGGGGGGGGGTAAAAGCAGTGTGTGTGTGTGTGTGTGTGTGTGTGTGAAGAAACAGCCTATCAAGCAAATACCCATGTGGGGGAGTTCTGCAGAACTGTGTTTGTTTTATTTTAATAACAAGAGGCAGAATTGGGGCACTTTGGTATATCTGTGGCATGGGGGGTCAAGAACAAACAAACTATGCTGTGTGTTACAAAAATCATTGTTGTTGTAAACATTTTTATTATTTTCAAAAAAAAAGAAGGTAGACATGATACAGTATACAGTACATCCACATATTCTGTACATACAGCTAGCCATCTATAATCATTATACAAGTACTAAGTGCCAGAAAAGAGAGCGAAAGAAATGGTTAAGGGGTAGAAGAGAGAAGATGAGGGGTAAAGACATATCAGTTTATTTTGTCAGATATGTATCAGTATATTTAATGGTGATACAAACATTCTGAATCGGGTATCCAACATCCAGCTATACAGTAGAAGGGGTCTAAATCTAATATTGCTAAGGGAATTCCCCTATGGGAGGACTGTTGTTCAGGAGAAGAAGTATTAGGTAAAGAAGGGGTACACTACTGTGTCCTCAGCATGTCTGAGTAAATGGCATGTAAGTTTACTCACCAAGGCAGGGTGCCATCTCAGTAGCTCATCTTTGCTGGACATAAACACATCAAACAATACCCCTGTGTATCAGTGGTCAAGCATATCCCTATTCACGGCATCTAGAGAAAGTTGCGTAAGAAAGTGTATATGTTCTGCAAAAAAATGATCCGGACCTGGAACAGAAACAAGTATATCCCAAGCTTAAATCTCTACTTAGATGGATTAAACAATCTACACTTATTGTATGTACAGCCACTTGACCATTAATTAGAAGTGTACCATAGTTATAAGCCACAGTCCAACAGAGGAAAGCCAGAGCCATCCCTCATGGTAGTGGGTCCTCTGGTAGAGATCCCATTCCTAACACCTTTAAACCAACAAGAAAATATGAGGATATTCAACCTATCCCTATTGGTGGATGGACAGTACAGAGATATTTAAGATAGGGAGCTAAGCAGATTCCAAATGTAGAAAGTTGACACTTCTGTAGATAAGATATTTTATCTAGTTTGACCAAGGTAGACAGGGACACCATTATTTATGATATTGTAAGAATCGGGTGGGGGGGGGTTCTCCACTTGCATAGAATGGCTATTTTTGTTTGCAAAGCCAGGAATGCTAGCCACCTGTACCTCAGTGGGGGTAGCTTAGATATGTCACCGCATATACCCAAAAGAAAGAAGAGAGGGCTAAGGAAAATCAATTGTTGTAAGACCATGGAGGCAACTTTTTGTACTTCTTGCCATAAGAGCTGGACTTTTGGACAAGACCATAATATATGCACTAGGTCTCCACCTGGTTTCTGACATCTCCAGCAACTATAATTTTCTAGTACTTTGGCTTCATGGAGAATGACTGGGGTTCTGTACCAGGAGTGTGCAATTATGCTTTGAATTAGTCTGGATTTGGCATCTGCGAACCAAGTATGTGCATCTATCCAAGATTTATCCCAGGCCTCAGAGGATATATGGGTTTGCAGCATCATCTCCCATTTTCTTCTTGCGTCATCCGATTAAGATGGGAGAGCATCTCTGTGAGTAGCATATATACGACCTGCAAGACCCTTTGAAAAAAATATCCAATTGGTCAGGGGAGAAGGTTTATCATGACTTAAGCTGTGGGATAGAAGATGCCGGGTTGCATCTCTAAGTTGGAGATATCTCCAGAGGTCTGAGTGCAGGATACCCCAAAGTTGTCGTAAGGAGTGGAATGTCTGCAGGGCTTTAAGATTAGGGGCCAAAAGATCTCCTAGTTTAGTAATGCCCAACTCCACCCAGTGCTTCCATAAGACTTCAGTTCCTCCTATAGTAATAGTGATGTTTTGCCAGATAGGCACACAGGAGCGTGGGAGGGGGTCCAGGTTCATCTTCCGGTGAGAACTAAATCAGTTGGATCTGGATGCAGTCACAGTTGGTGAAGTAAAATCTGCACTTGTCATACTGGGAAAGTGCCTTTTAGGGCTACTCTTTTGTACAAAAAGGGAACAGGGATGGAACAGACCCATAATGTCTATATCTAGTTGTATCCATTGCGGTGAGAGGGAGGAGGGGGAAAGCACCTATTTACCCTTTTGAGCCAGGAGGAAAGCCCAATGGTATCCTTCTGGCCAGGGAAGATTCCAACCTCCCTTTTTCCAATGAGACCTCAGCTTAGATCGACTGAATCTGGGTTTGGAACCCTCCCATAGAAAATCCCCAATTAGTTCATCAATGACCTGAAACCATTGTTTGGGTAAGGGAACAGGCAAGTGCGTCAGGAAATAGAAAAGATTAGGGGCTAAAATCATTTTCATCACAGCAATTTTCCCTGCTAGGGTGAGTTTAAGAAATCTCCATCTATCAAAATCTGTCTTGATGGAGGAGAGGAGGGGCTGTACATTAGCTGCCATATTGCCTCCAAGGATGGGGTCAAAAAAATACCCAAATATGTAATCCCTTTTGGTGCCCAGAGTAGAGCATCAGCAGCTACCACTTGTTGTGCACAGTGGACATTGAGAGGGAGGACTTCAATGGTTCAATCGTAAACCTGAATAGTTTGAGAAGACTTCTAAGAGAGTAAGGAGGGGAGGGATGGCACTATGAGCATCTTCCAGAAGGAGGAGTAGATCATCAGCATACATAAAGGTTGTATAGGTTGTATTCCCCACTGTCTAGCCTTTTATCTCTGGATGATTTTGAATAGCCACAGCCAGGGGTTCAACAGCCAGCACAAAAAGGAGGTGGGGGAGTGGACAGCCCTGCCTCGTGCCTCTACCCAAAGGAAATGGGATAGAAAGCATTGAGTTTGTATTAACTCTAGCTGAAGGGTCCTCATAGATGGCTTTTATCCTGGCAAGAAATGTTTCCCCTAGCCCAAAGTGGGAAAGAATCATATATGGATAGTCCCACTCCATGGAATCAAATGCCTTTTCGAAGTCGACTGTGATGGCAGCTGTAGGTGTAGGAAGGGACGTAGCAAGATGGATCAAGTTCAGAAGGGTTCTTAAATGGTCTGAACTATGGCAGCCAGGTATAAATCCCACTTGTGATGGGTGTTCAAGATCATTCAGTAAAGAACTAAGTCTGGAGGCTAAAATTTTGGCATAAAGTTTACTGTCCAAATATATAAGTGAAACCGGGCAGTAACTTCCAGGGTTAGTAGAGTCTTTACCCTTTTTTGGAATGACAACTGTGATTGCCTCCTGCATGGAGAGCGGTAGAGCACCCTTAAGTTTGATCTCCTGAAATACTTGAGTTAGAAGAGGTGAAATAGTAGGGGCCACAATCTGGTAGAAGTCTGCAGTGTAATCATCACTGCCTGGAGATTTCCCTTTTTTCAAATCTTGGATGGTTGCGGTCATTTCTTCTTTTGAAATGGGGAGATCTAGGAATTGTGCTTGCTGCATCTGTAGTTTGGGCAGCCCTAAAGTGTCTAAGAATACTTGTGTATCTCTATTGGAGCCAGTATGTGTGGAGGAGTAAAGTGTTTTGTAAAAAAAAGACATAATATCATTAATGTCCCTTGGAGAGGTGCTCAGTACCCCTTGTTTGTTCTTCAATCCAGGGATATATCTACTGGCCTGTTGCTTGAGAAGCTGATAAGCAAGTACTTTACTCCCTTTGTCACCACTGCCATCCTGATCTGAGAGTGTCTGCTTTAGTGTCCAGGTGAGAGACTTATGCACAAGGATAAGAACCCCATGCTTCCTAGTCGGGGCATTGGAGTGAACTTACTGGCTGACCCAGTCTTTACTCATATGGGTGTGATCACCTCCAGAGACCTTAGTCTCTTGTAGGAAGGCCACTTGAGAATGAAGATGCTTCAAGTGAGCCAGTACTTTCTTAAGCTTCACTGGGAAGTTCAGCCCCCTGACATTCCATGTGTGGATCGCAATGTCAGACATTATGTTTTAAGGGTCCCGGGATAGAACGGGAAAAGCCCAAGAAGGAAGTCAGCAGAGGTACCCCTGTATATTAAGTAGTTAGGGGTCACTACACTACCCCTTCGAGGGAAGGGTTATAGATGGCCGTGGGTAGTTCTATCAACAATACTGTATCTATATACTACCTAAGAGTCTTAACTTACTAACTAACTTATCCTACAGAATAATAAAGGAAGTGCGGTAGGACTAAACCTGCTAGAGCCCTAGCCAATGGTATGCCCTGTCACCCTTGGGGGTGTGGGAATATTGCTTCCCAAGAGGGAAGAGAACACCTTTATACTATGCTGCTTGTACTGAGTTATCCAGTACCAAGGTAGAAATCTATGTTATCAGGGAGGGCAGCTATCCAACCCCCTGCCTTGAGCCATATCCAGACCTGCATGCAAACACCTCAAGTGGGGGATGAGAGACATGTCGGAGGGTTCTTGAACTGGTACTCGGCTTGTAGGGTGATAAAGGGAGCAGAGATCACACTCATACCAGTAAGCCTATCGTTCTTGAAGTTCAGTGGTCTGTTAACAAAGGTCTACCAGAGGACACAGGTTAATGAAAACCAGAAAGTACGGAACCAACCAGTGGGAGACAGCTGACATCTGAACTGTTCTTCATGTTCTTACCACCCCACAGAACAGAAAGTGGAGGAGAGAAGTCCCTATAAAAGGCCAAAAATCGGCCCAAATAGCAGTAACAACAACTTAATACAATCAATCATAGCAGTACAAGCTTAACACATTTCTATAATAGCCTTATGATAGGCAGCATATAGGTAAACCTATTTTACAGCTCTACCCCAGATAGAACTCAAATCCGGGTAGGGGTGTCTGGTCATCGAGATAAATTAAGATTAAGAGAGAGGGTTAAAGAATAAACTATAATATTGTTGTGGCTACACAATGAAAAATGGAGCACATTCACGAATTAGTGAGACTAGGTCAAGCCCAGTGTCCATGCCCTTTCATGTCTGCACATCTCCTATCCCTTTTTCCTTGCCTTTCAGTAGTGGTTTTCTCCAATTAGTAAGTAAAGTAAAATGTCTAACATATATCTTGGGCAGAGGTACATTGTAGCAAGGTGACTAAAACCAAAACTTACTTCTGTAATCGTAAGGGCTAAGAAGAGTGCCCACATTGGGGTCTATTAGAGGTAGATTACAATTTCACTGGCCCGCAATGTGCGGCAAGCAGGGCAGATGTATCCATAACTCAGTCCTAAACAGGTGATAGGGGTGGGGAGGCGGAAGGGGGAGAGTTAGGACCAGCAGTAGGGGAAGATAATGGGGGGGTAACAATCAGCCCCTTAAGGGCAGAGGAAAATACCACCCGGATTATCTATTGGTCCTATCCAAACAGATTAGAACCTCCAAACAGACACATTATTATATATTACCTCATTTACATTGTTTACAGCCCTCCCAATGTATAGAGCAAACTCTTAGTCAATAGTACAGTCAGGGTAAGCGTCTAGGGCTATATGAGTACAGCCTAATTTGTAAGATGCTATGGGGAATCCTCTATCCCAAGGAGAACCCCATGTTACTAATATAAGACATGGGCTGAAGTTTTAGTTCGACTGTACAGGTCTCAGTCATCGCTCACTACTCCCCACCCTTCCATTTCTAAATTCCCTGAGACACCAGCCCCCAGGTACTTAACTGACTGTTAGACAGTGTAAAATACTGAAGTTTCCAACTGTTTATGAAGGGTTTAGTTCTTTTGCTTCTGCAAGGTCTCATTCCGTGTTGCGACCTAGAGGTGAGCCTGGAGCCAAAGCTCGTGCATCTAGGTCTGGTAGAGGTAGTGCCACATCCGCCTCCGCATTATGGGCCCATGAGGTATGTACGTCCACGGAGTTACTGCGGGCTGGATCCGTGTTTTCAGTCTCCATTTCTGTTCGGGAGTCAGTATCAGGAAGGTCACTCAGGATCGCAAACCGATTGTGGGCAAAGTATGGACTGACGTATTCTGGTTCAGCTTCAGTAGGCAGATTGGAGATTTGGGCCTGTACTTCAGGAATGTTCTTCCTTTCCTGTGGGTGGCTGTGTTTAGAGTGTGGTGAGGTTGGCGGCCTTTTCCTGATTTTGGTGTTATGGGGTTCCAGGCCCACCTGGAGGGCAGAAGGGATTTAGTTTCAGGAGAACCACTTTGGGTATGGGTGTTGTTTTCCATCAGATTAGGGGATGAAGAAGTCAGACTGGCTGGCCACGTATTCGCAATAAAGGCCATAGCCGTGTCTGGAGAAGAAAAGTGATGAACTGCTTCATTCACAAATAGTTGCAAAGTGGCTAGGTACCTCAGGGTAAAGGGGATATGCAGCACATGTAGTTTCCGATGAACTTCGGAGAAGGCTTTGTGTTTGGTAGCTAGGTCTCTAGAATAGTCTTGGAAGATCATTATCTTGTTATTCTTCCATCGGAGCTGCCCCAATTCCCTAGCCCTGGTCTGAAATGCTTCTTTTTCAGCAAAGTTCAAAATTCTGACTATGAATGGGCATGGTCTATCACCCTGTGCTGGTCTGGGTTGCAACGAGCAATGTGCCCATTCAATCATAATATTCATGCCTTGTGGTAGCTGCAAGATCTCCGGTAATGCTTGCTGTAGAAAAGGTAGCACCCTCTCACCCTCACAGCCCTCCGGAAAGCCAAGGAGACGCAAATTATTGTGGCGACTTCTGTTCTCTAAATCATCTATTTTGTCTTGAAGGAGCTGTATTTGGGCCACCTGCTCTCACGTAATGGCACAGTGCCCCTGAAGTGCGTCATCCTGTGCGGCCGCCTTTTGTTCTAATCCTTCCACCCTCACGTTAATTTGCTGTATAGAGCAGGCAGAATTGTTCACTGCCAATGTGAGTGTATCAATGCTGGTCATAATCGAAGCAAACATTTTTCTTATAGAGGGTTCTTCCCATTCTGCTGATAAGTGCCCCATACTGCTTGGTAGAATATTGTAACAGCAGCTCCATTCGATCTGGACTAGCTCAGCTCTGATCTGATTTGTCTCCAAGTCGACCAGTTGTTAGCGGGTACCTTCAGACTTCGGGTAGTGAACTTCCCCCGTTAAGGTGCTCATTAAAGAGAAGTAAAATTAGGGTTCTAGGCTCTTAGGTGAGTGGAGCTATGAAGTTAAGTTGCCATCTTGGTGTTGCTATTGCCCCCACAAAAAGCATTTGTTAAATGCTGATAAAACCAAAATGTGTTCTGTGTGTGAGGATTGTGCAAAATGATGCTGTTTTTCATGTGTTCTGGAAATTAATGATGGTTGGTTAAAGAAAAAAAAAAGCAGTCATGCAGTGCTGGCCTTAACGGCCCATGCAGAAATCACATGGGGGGGGCAAACAATGCAGCAACCATGCTTATTTTACAAATGTCCTGTGTAAGGGCTCCCATAGAAACTTAGGGATGTGGATTAAGTTTCATTTGTGATTGTGGGACAAAAAAGAAGCAGCCCTGTGATTTCCTTTGCAAGTGTGGGACACACAAAGTCGCAGCTGTGTGGTCCCGGCCTGCTGTGCACATGCACTAAGTGCTATGGCCATACCTCTTAACCTCTTGCCTCATATATCAGGGACAAGGCTTAAAAAAATCAGGGACAAAGACCCCAAATCAGGGACACATCTTAAAAATTGGTACTACTCGCACAGAAAGCTGATAGAATAAAGGGATGTATGTTAAGATGCATTTTCTGAAGAAGAACAAGTCTATAACTTTAATGTTTGACATTATTTTGTGATTTTAGTCCCACTGTTCTGTCACAAAACTGCAAATTTTACAAGGGACAGAGGAAAATTCTGAGGCAAAATCAGGGAAGTCCCTGAAAATCAGGGACAGTTGAGAGGTTTGGCTAGGGGGTTGTCATTCTGAAAAATTATAAGGTGGTTATTTTACATCTTCAATCCATTAAGTGTGCCCTCTGTATAAGGGCTTCTACATGTTTGGTTTTGTTTCCTGGACAAAGAATCAGCCATTTGCGAATGTGGAACAAAGAAGCAACCCTGTGCTCTCGGCCTGCTGTGCATATGCACGCAGTACTATAGGGTGCTTATTTTAAATTAGTACGTTAGAAAGTGTCCTCTACATTTAATGGCATCCACAGAAACTTTGGAGTATGGATTTAGAATTATTTTTTTTAAATTTTGTTTACTGTTGGGGGCTGGACAGAAAAGTGATTTTGTTTGCAACTGTGGGACAAACAAGCACATGTGTGGTCCCGGCCTGCTGGGCATATACGCTAAGGGCTATAGTGTTTTAATTCTGAAGATTTCCAAGGTGCTTATTTTATATAAGGGATCCATTAAGTGTGCCCTTTGTGTAAGGGCTTCCATAGACTTGGGGGTACTGATTTTGAATTTGTTTTTTATTTATTTTTGGTTTTATTAGCTAGTAGGGGCTGGCCAAGGAAGCAACCCTGTGGTCCCGGCCTGCTGTGCACATGCACAAAGTACTATAGGGGGCTTATTTTAAATTAGTATGTTAGAAAGTGTCCTCCACATTTAAGGGCATCCACAGAAACTTTGGAGTGTGGATTTAGAATGTTTATTTTTTCAGTTGTGTATACTGTTGTGGGCTGGACAGAGAAGTGATTTTGTTTGCAAGTGTGGGACAAACAAGCAGACGTGTGGTCCCGTCCTGCTGGGCATATACCCTACACTTTATGTAAGGGCTTCCACAGACTTGGGGGTTGCTGATTTTGAATATTCTTTTGATTTATTTTTATTTTTGGTTTGTTTGCTAGTTGGGGCTGGACAAAGAAGCAGCCAGGTGGTCCTGGCCTGCTGTGCACATGCACTAAGTGCTATAGGGTGCTTATTTTAACACAATTGTGAACATTTTATGGCGCTTACTTTTAATCAATAATTAAGAAAATGTGCTCTACTTGTAAGGGCCTCCACAGAAACTGAGGGGTATTTATTTATTTAGCTTTTGTTAACCAGGTAAGCACACTAGACAAAACAGATGCCTATTTCAGGTGAGACCTGGGATTTTTTCACTGTGTTTGCTGCCAGGGTACCATGTGGTACTGGTATTGTGGAAAATGAAGAAGCACATGCATTGCATAGTATAAGAGCTTCTTATGTTTTAATAAACAAGCATGTTACAGAAAATTGATCATTCTTATATTCTGTGTGCTGGTGTGGCATGGACAAAGAAGCAGCCAAGGGTGAAGTATAGGACTAACGGGCAGGCTAGATGGGCCTTGCGGTCCTTATCTGCTGACAATTCCTATGTTCCAAAGTTTTTCTGAATGTGTCCCAAAATCTATTTGGGAAACATGCAGAAAAACATAGAAACACAGAAATTGTCAGCAGATAAGGACCGCAAGGCCATCAAGTCTGCCTGTTAACACTATACGCGACCCTTTCTGGTCTGTAGTTTCCCCTCCCTCTGCCCTACAGTACCTCCAAGATTCCCCTATGCCTGTCCCATGTATGTTTAAATCCCCCACCATGTATGGACAAACCGTACGAGGAAAGGCTGAGTGAGTTAAATATATACTCCCTGGAGGAGAGGAATGATCATGGGATATGACTGTGACCTGTAAGTATGTAAAGTATTTAAAAAATAATACAGGTATAGAGGGGATATTTAAGTTGAGGGGAGGGACATGAGAGGGACTCTGATTGGGGATGAGATATAGGAGAGAAATGAGGAGACACTTTTTGAGGGAGAGGGCTGTGCCTCAGTGGAACACTCTGTCCAAAGAGGTGTTATCCTGTAAGATGGTGGGTAGTTTTAAAAGGGGATGGGACAAGATGAAAGGGGGTTAATTGTGATGAGGGAGAGAAGAGTGAGGCAGCTGTAATGTAATGGATGCTAGCTGCACATTCAAGCAGCATTGATAGACCATGTGGCCTGTTCCTGCTGGCAGATTCATATGTTCGTATATATTGTCCCACCACCTCCTGTGGCAGACCATTCCATGTGTCCGCTGCCCTTTCTGTGAAGAATTTCCATTCATTCCCTTTCAGCCTGCCATGTTTCAATTTCATATCATGACTCCTCATTCTTGTACTCCTTCTGTATTGGAAGGTGTCTCCTCCCTGCACCTTGTTCATGCCCTTTAGGTACTTGAATGTTTGTATCATGTCCCTCCTCTCCCTCCTCTCCTCCAGTGAGTACATATTGAAGTCCTTCAATCTCTCCTCATAAGTTTTGTGGTGCAGGGCATCTATCATCTGAGCCACACTTCTCTGGACCGTCTCAACCTTGTCAGTGTCATTCCCGAAGGTGTGTCCTCCAGAACTGCACACAGTACTCCAGATGAGACCTGACTAGTGGTTTACACAAAGGCATCACTACCTCCAAACTTCTACTAGTGATACCCCTGCCTATGCAACCCAGCATGCCACTGACATTCCCTGCAGCATTGGCACACTGCTTTGATACTTTAAGGTTATCAGAAATAATAACCCCTAGGTCCTTTTCTTTCTTGGTGATAGTCAGCAACTCCCCTCATTCTGTATCTCACCCCAGGCTTCCTTTGTCTGAGGTGCATAATTTTGCACTTCTTAGCATCAAACCTCAGCTGCCGCACCTCACACCATTGTTCCAGCTTCACCAGGTCCCTCCTCATTTTCCCCACTCCGTGAGGAGTATCCACCCCATTGCAGATCTTGGTGTCATCTGCAACAGGCAGACCTTTTCCTCCAGTCCTTCTGCAATATCACTAATGAAGATATTGAACAGAACTGGCCCAGGAGTGATCCAGAGGCAACCTACTGGTCACCCCCTCTCCTCAAACTGAATCCCATCAACCAGCACCCTCTGTCTCCTGTCTGTTAGCCAGTTCCTAACCCATTTTACCACCTTGTTGTCCATGCCCAGACTACCCATCTTGTTAATCAGCATCTTGTGTGGAACAGTGTTGAAGGCCTTACTGAAATCAAGGTAAGTGATATCCATGCCCCCGGTTTACTTTGTCACCCAGTCAAAGCAATCTCAGATTCATTGAACATGACCTCCCTGATGTGAATTCATGTTTTCTTGAATACTAGGCCCCATGGGATTCTAGATGTTCCACTATTCTTTCTTTAATCAGTGTCTTCATGAGGCTGACTGGCCTAGAGTTCCCATCCTGCCTCCCTACTAACTTTTTTGTGCAGATGGACCACATGTGCTCTATTCCAGTCCTCTGGCACCATTCCTTTGTTAACCGACTTTGTGAACAAGGCTGCCAGAGGTGCAGCTAGCTCTTTTCGCAGTTCCCTTAATATCCTTGGGCATATGCCATCTGGCCCCATTGCTTTGTCAACCTTCAGTTTTGTTGGCTGGCCCAGTGGCACTGAGGGTTGAGGTGCTGGCCACCACACCAGTGACCCTGGTTCGGGAATGAGCCAGGGGCATCAGGGGTCAGCAGAGGAGGGAAAGGATTGAGTATCTGGAGGACAGCTCTCCCTTCCCTGGGGAGAGCTCAGGGGACGCACCTCACTGCAGCGGTGCCTGGCGGCAGTCATGTGCAGTGCATGCAGTTGGTGCATGCATAGCGGGGAAGGAACTCGGTGGGCAGTGACACATCATGCCCAGCCACCATTGCATGTTCAAGCTCCTCGGGGACCAACCAAAAGGAAAAATCCCCTTCCCTTGTGGACAGGTGATGGTGCTTCCTCCTGGACCACACTCTCAATGCTGGTTGCTCTCCTGTCTCCTGCTGCTGCACCTCGAGCCAGCATTCTACACTTCAGATAGAGTGCCCTGGGTGGATAGGGCAGTCCTTCCCCATGGGGGTTCTGATCTGGGGGTTTTGCAGAGTTTGAGGTGGGGAGACATGGCGCAGCTTCACAGTGGGAGGTAGAGACCGGGTAAGGAAGTCGCCGGAGGAAGTTCCCCTTGGTGTAAGGTGCAGAAATAAAATGCACAAAAAAAAATAACCCTTCAGTTTTGTGAGCTCCTCCAGGGCTCTCTCCACTGTGAATGGACTGGTGTCTACCTTCACCCCCAGCATCTGTTGCCCAGTTGTGGTTCCTGACCCTCCTCCTCTTCAGTGAATACTGAACAGAAGTATTTGTTCAGTATTCCCACCTTTTCCTGGTCTCTGCTCCTACATGCCCCATCATTCCCTTTAGGTCTTACAATACCACCCTGGTTCTTCCTTTATCATTGTACCTATAGAAGATCTTGTCCCCCTTCTATACTGTCTGTGCTAATCCTTATTCAGGTTGTGCCATAGCCCACTTAACAGCCTTACCCACTTCCCTTTGACACTCTAGGTACACCTGCTTGTTCTCCTGTTGTTTGGTCTCCTTATATTTCCTGAAGCCTGGACTTTTAGCTTTTACTTTGTTTGCTACCTCTTTCAAGAACCTTAGTGGCTTCCTCCTTTTCTTGCCTTTAGATACTAATTAGATGCATTGATTTTTCATTTCCACAGTGGCTCCTTTTTATGTGCCCACGCTGCTCTTCCGCCCCCTCCTCCTTCTTTTCCAGGGTTATTCTGATGCATCTACCCATTTCAGCAAAGTCTGCCTTCTTGCAATCCAAAACTTTCATTGTTATGTGACTTGACTGGGTCCCTGTTCCCATGCTAAACAACACTATGTGGTGGCCGCTGGATCACAGTGGCCCCTCCATCCTAACATCTGTGATTCTGTCCCCATTGATCAGTATCAGGTCGAGAATTGCCTTTTACTGGGTGGGATCAAGTACAAGCTGCCTGAGACCTGCCCAATTTAGGGACTTCAGGATGCTTCTGCTTCTGGCTGAAGCAGCTGCCTGGGTGGACCAATCAATGTCTGGCATATTAAAATCCTTCAGTAGCAGAATTTCACCTTTCACTGCCATCTCCTGTATTTTGTCCACAAGCTCCCTGTTCACTTCATCCCCCTATGCTGGAGGCCTGTAGGTCACCCCTGTGTGTATTGCTGCTCCATTGACAGATTTAAGGGTGATCCACGGCACCTTAGCCTACCCCTGCCTACCCTGTACCTCTGTCACCTTTCTCCACTCTCTGAGGGGGTGATGCTAAGCCACCTGACCTTTATGACTTCCCCTCCCCCTGGCCAGTTTAAATGTGTGATGCTGAAGCATTCAAGCTTCTCACTGAAGACCATGGTTACCTTCCTAGATGGATGCAGGCCATCTTCTTTATACAGGATGGCACCTGTCCAGGTGTGGACCCAGTCCCCCGTGAAGCTAAAACCCACCTTCCACACCATTCCATCAACCATGAATACAAACAAAGAAGCTGCCATATTGCTGGCCTTCGAGGTGCATGCAGAAAAATTAGTGGAGGACAAACAGAGAAGCCGCCATGTGGTGCTGACTTCGAGGCACATACAGAAAGGCAAGTGTGGGACAATCAAAGTACCGAGTGGTGTTGGTATTCAGGGCACATGCATGGAGTCCTATAGGTGATTCTTATGTTTTCATTATTGAACATATGTGGTACAGTGAATTGATCATTGTTTGCTGTTTGGGACTGGACCAAGAAGCAGCCATGTTGCTGGCCATCAAGGAACATGAAGAAAAATGAGTGAGGGACAAAGAAAGATGCCACCGTGTGGAGCTGGCTGTTGTGGCACATGCAGAAAAGCAAGTGTGGGATAAACAAAGAAACTGCCGCGTGGTGTTGATATTCAGGGCACATGCAGAAAGCACATGCACTGAGTACTAAAGGAGGTACTTGTAAAGCACATGCCATTGTACAAGTAAGAACCCCCTCTGTAGCCTCGGTACATCCATCCCCCTCACACAGGGCCACAGGAGGAGGAAATGCATGCACCTAGGCATACATGCTTGCTGCTTTTATGGCTTGGACCAGCTGAATGTTCATTACAAAGACAACATGGCAGTGGTGTAATTGAAAAGCTCATGCCAGTGGACAAGTGAGACCCCCTCTGTAGCCTCAGCACACCCATCCCCCCTCACGCAGGGCCACAGGAGGTGTAAATGTGCACACCCAGACATACATGCTTGCTGCTGTTGTGGCTTGGGCCAGATGAATGTAAATTACAAAGACATCATGGCAGTGGTGTCATTGTAAAGCACATGCCTGTGGACAAGTGAGACCCACTCTGTAGCCTCTGTGCACCCATCCCCCCCCCACAGGACCACAGGAGGTGGAGATGCGCACCTAGAATCGAGCACTAGTGCTCAGTGTGTCTTCCTGGTAAAACTTTTAAATAAATAATAAATAAACACACACAGAGTTATAAGAGACTAACTATTACATAGAAACATAGAAGTTGATGGCAGATAAGGACCGCAAGGCCCATCCAGTCTGCCCATTTCTTTTTCTACCTTATGAATGTGCCATAGGCCTTTGCTCTGTCATTGGCCTATCTGTTCATACTGGTCTGTATTGCTCCGTTATGCCTATCCGATGCCTGTTTGAAGCCCTGCACTGTATTCATTTCCACCACTTCCTGAGGTAGGCCATTCCATGCATCTACCACCCTGTCTGTGAAAAAGAACTTCCTCACATTGCCCCTTAATCGACCTCCCTCTAATCTCATGCTGTGTCCTCTTGTCCTGCTATTTTTCTTATATTGAAACATGCTAGACCCTTTTACCTTGTTAATGCCCTTAAGGTGTCTCAATGTTTCAATCATATCACCTCTCTCCTTCCTTTGCTCTAGGGTATACGTATTGAGTTCCGTTAATCTGTCATTATATGTTTTCTGATGCAGTCCCTGCACCATTTTGGTTGCCCTTCTCTGGACTGCCTCAATTTGGTTAATGTCCTTGTGAAGGTGTGGCCTCCAGTACTGCACGCAGTACTCCAGATGGGGTCTAACCAATGTTTTGTAAAGAGGGATTATTACCTCCCTCTTCTGACTTGTGATACCCCTACTAATATACCCCAACATCCCTCTAGCCTTACCTAATTCTTCAGAGATCTGCTTGGATGATTTCAGGTCATCAGTGATGATGACGCCCAAGTCTCTTTCTTCCCTTGTGACTGCCAGCAACTCCACTCCCAGCCTATAGGTGGCTTCAACTATTGGACTATAACCTTCTAGAACACTGGTCCTCTGAAAGTAATGGGATTAAGCAATCAATAATTAGGCAATGATTTCTACAGTAAACAAAAAAATTACCACTTGTAACTATTTTGTGCATTGTCCCGAGCAAGCAGTCTCCGGTGTTAGGCTTCTACTCAGATGTGATACTAGGCATCACAGCACTTTTGCCACTTGCTGACCATAAATATACTGGGGTGCTACATGAGGGACTTCCCAGTACTGGATACTGTAGTCCTCATGGTGTAACCAGGACTTGGTGCTTTCTTCACCAAAGCAGCTTATTTCCTATTTTTTGAGAAGATCCTGCCACCATAACTACTGGATCATTTTCCCTAATTGAACTGTCTTCAGTTCTTCTGTATTGCTTATCCACTTCTTCATGTTTGTCTTGAAAATTGATAGCCTTGTGTTGAATCCTCTTGTTCTCTGTTATGCTGTTCTACATTTGAACGACCAGTTCAGGATGCTGTGGTTATCATGTGGTGCAACCAAGATGTGATACTTTCTGCACCACAGCAGCTCATTTACTGTTTTCTTAGGTGATCTGTCCACAGTAAGCCCTAGATTAGTTTTTCTTAGATAGGATTCCCACAGTCTTGCTATATTGCATATTCATCATGGCGTTCATATGATCATCTAGGCAATGTGATGTCGGTAGAACAGTTCAACAACCAGATGCTGGTCCACAAAAACAAAACAGGATGTGTCAACATGGATTGCAGAGAATATTATTGTTTCTGTGAGTGAAACCATGAAAGGAAACATCATCATCCGTACCTCATGCTGACGGCAGGAGAGGGAAGCTCGGTGAGATTATGAGGTAGGAGGATCTCACATCTCACAGTGATGTGAGACAAGAAAGGAGAACCCCAAACGAGAGCATGCGTGAATATAGAGCAAGGAGTAAAACTGACCCAGAAAAGCATCAAGCTTTTCATGCATCAGAAAACACACGTGTTAAGCAATACAAGATGACAATGTATGAGCAGAAAAAGGTGCAATACGGGGAAAAGGCACGGCTTCACATGCAACAGTACAGAAAAAAACAAGGAGAATGAAGAGGTAGTCAGTAGAGAAGTAAAGAGAAAAAGATCAGACGTTGATAAATTGAGAGCACAGTGGAGAGAACAAAAACAAAGGCAAAATATGACATCTCAAAAAAGAAGATGAATAAATGAGCTAAGGCATGCGTTGTATGCAGCAAAAAACCGCACATGGCAAATTCAAGAAGTGCGGCAACTGAAACAGACACCAATATATCCAGTATTCAATCTGATACCAGCACAGTATTAACTTCTTCTCTAGTGACCCCAATCATATCACCACAGAACACTGGTGCAATGTAGAATCCATTTAGGAGCCAAACTGCTAGGAGAAAAACAATACCCAGATCAAGGAAAGCCATGCCCTCTAGTCCCCGAAAATGTGCAGAAGTTGTTGCTTCAATTCTGTCATATAACACACCAAGAAAAAGGCAAGCTATTGCAGAAAGATACATACTGACACCTTCTAAAAAGAAATAATTAAATTTTCTTGAAGCAAATAGCTTGCAAGTGACACTTGAAGCCCTGAAGAAATCTTGGAAGAATGATGATATTAGGATGAGAAGACTTCTTCATGAGTCCCTGCTGATAAGAAAGAAATTCAGAAAGTTAGACCATCGTCGGCAGTTTGCGTTTAGCAGAAATTTCCTTTGTATTCAATCCATCTTAGATAAAGACTATATTGGCAAAAGGAAAGAACGAAAGGATGCTATACCTGCGTCAACAATTCAGG
Organism: Neoceratodus forsteri; assembly: GCA_016271365.2. Lineage (NCBI taxonomy): Eukaryota > Metazoa > Chordata > Ceratodontiformes > Ceratodontidae > Neoceratodus > Neoceratodus forsteri. The sequence goes on from CM028131.1 coordinate 78,107,390, forward strand.
CAGTGCATAACTTTTATCAGAGGAGTGATATAACCCGTGAATTGACGGTTGTAAAGCTTCATTCTAAGGACATGATTGTGAAAAAGGCACTTGAAGCATCCCTTCAGTCAACTTACGAACAATTCAAAGAGGATTTACCCCAATTTGCAAGTTGGGTACAGCAAATTTGTAAAATTGCACCCTCAGAACATCAGCCCAATGTCAAAACATACATTGATGCAGTGCTTGAGTGATATGTACTGCATTAACATTGATTTAAAATTAAACAGCCTTGAATTAAAGTGTGCACAGTATAACATTGCAAAAGCATCAATAAAACACAAATTTGAGGCATCTGCACTCACATTCTGTCCAAAAAAAGGTGAATACCACCAAATGAGATGCATTGAACGAGAATGTGACAATTGTGGTGTTAAAGGTATTAGCAAAAAAATGTTCCCACTATTAAAGGATTATTTGAATTCTACAGTGACATGGAGAAGATGGCAACTGGATAATGTCACAACAAAAAAGGATGAGGTGGTGAAACAGAAACAAATAAGGATGAAACAACAGAATGGAGAGATCTGTAAATTAATTGAGGAACTGGAGCCATTCTCTAAGCATATTTTCAATGCGAAATGGCAGGCAAGGCAATTAGATAATGTGCAGAACAATTTACCCGATGGTTGTGCTGTTTATTGCCTTGATTTTGGTGAAAACTACAATTGCCATTATCAGGATGAAGCACAAAGTGCCCACTGGGCATACAATCAAGTGACTATACACCCAGTAATTGCATATTATCAATGTTCAGAACCCAGCAGTGGAATGACAATGCACAACTCCCTGATGTTCATCAGTGATGACAGAAAACATGATTTTCATTCTGTCCAGCACTTCGTATCTCTGGCAACAAAATACCTACAAAATCAAGGAATCAACATGACAAAAATTATTCATTTTTCTGATGGTGCTCCTACACAATATAAAAATAAAGGAAACTTTGCTGATGCATCATTTGGAGAGAATGACTTTGGAGTTCCATGTGAGAAGCACTACTTTGGAAGTCGCCATGGAAAAGGACCATGTGACAGTGAAGTTGGTGTTCTGACAGAGAGTGCTTCAACAGCAGTAACATCAAGAAGAGCCGTGATAACTAATGCACATGATTTGTTCCTCTATGGAAAATCACATTTGAGCTGCTCCAAAATAAGGATGAACATGTGCATACAAGAAGAACATTCTTCTTTGTCAAGGAAAGCGAAGTAAACCACAAACGTCCCAAAAGAAGCAATGTTAAAATTTTGTTGAACACACGCATAATGCACTGTACAAGTGGAATTCAACCACATGTTGTTTCTGCAAGAGAACGGAGCTGTTTCTGTATGTACTGCATAACCAACAAAGGTCAGTGCAGCAACAGTGAGTGTACTAGTCATTGAAGATTCTTTTGTTTGAAATCTGGGGCAGCATTGGCAGATGTACCACCACAGATGGGATCTCCTACATAACCACCACAGTCTAGATTGCCATCACCACTATCAACACCTCTACCAGCTTATCCGAGGTCCCCAACTCCACCACCAATGAGGTCCTCAACTACACCAGCACTGAGGTCCACAACTCCACCACCACCACCAAGGTCCACAACTCCACCACCACCGAGGTCTGCAAGTCTCCCAACACCACGATCAAGGTCTCAAAAATCCCAACCACCACCTCCGTCATGTGAAGATTTGCCTTTGCCTCGGGAGAGCTCACCATTAATGTAAGTATTTATGCATTTTTCCAGTGGAATTCGATCAGTGACAACACTGGGGCATGTAAAACATGTGTTGAATTGGACCTACCAGTGTAAAAAATGTGAGTCTAAAGAGGAACCTACTGGCTCAAAACACAATCTACAGCAGATTTTGAACAGATCATGTTCCTTTACTTTAGATATTGTTATAGAGTACATGCATCGGTCTGGACCCACTTGCATAGGGAAGCGGGGTCATTTCTGAGCAGGATGCAATCAGTATTTGCCCTTTGCTGTTTGGGTGCATATTAGTGCCTTCCATGGGTAGGATGTAGAGATTAAGTGCAACATGAGATTGCATCATTTACAACACAGAATGACCACATTACTGACTTGAGAGAACCCCTCAGTCTTTTTCTTATCATGGTGGGACTTCCTGTGTTTTGGACATCCATCTGAAATTCAGCACTCCTGTGGAGGTCAGATGTAATTATTTAATTGATTTTTGTGTCTTTTTACAGGGAAATATATGAAGGAAACTTTGTTGCTGTGAAGTTTATGACTTGGATGAAAAGCACTCTTGCTATATATCTTGCTGAGGTCGTGTCTTCCTCAGATACAGGGGTCAAACTAAAATATCTGCTAAAGAATGCAAAGTGCACCTACAGTTTTTTTTTTCCATTAAATTTTATTCCATTTTTGGTTACAGAGAATAGATCCAACAACATCAACTACATACATGTACAAATACACACATACTTATGGTAACATGTAATCTAAAACATCCTCTGTAACAGCCCCCTAGAGACCCCCCACCTGCCCCCTACCCATCTCCACCCCTATGCCACCCCAGCACAAATCTGCCGAAACTGAATACTTACAATCAGCAGAGGAACTATAAGCTTCTATAGTGAGTAACTAGTGTAAAAGGGACTCCAGATCTTATCAAACCTAGGAAGTTTATTCTGGAGGGTGGCTATCATTCTCTCAACCCTCAAGCTGGCAAGCAATTACTCCAACCATTCTGCATAGCTGACACAGCAGAGTCCTTCCAGTGTCTGAGGACAACTTTCTTAAGAGTGGCAGCAATCAAAACCATGTGGAACTTCCTACTCCTGACGGGGATATGAGAAACATCACCCAATAAGCATATTTCCGGAGTAAAAAGGTCCTCCAGTCCCAACATTGGGTCCACTCTGTTTTTAATCTCTGTCCATAACGGGGTTATCTTCATACAGTTCCAGAAAATATGCATTAAATCCCCAACCCCAGCATGACACCTGTTGCATGTAGTTTCTGTGACTATTTTTAATCTAGCAAGCTTTTGCGGGGAATAGTAAATATTATGAAGAATTTTAAACTGCATCAGTCTTAACCGATCCTGTAAGAGAAATCTGTGACAATTCTGCCATAAAACCTTCCAATTGAGCTCCTAATTAGGGAACATTGAGGCCCAGTATGCGCTTTGAACCAGACTTTGGGAGTAGGCCCACCCAAATAAAACTGTGTATACTTTGGAAATTGCATGGGATAAGCCCGAAAACGGCCCCAAGGCATCATAGAAATCCACTTGCACCTACAGTTTTGCTGCTGAGGACATGGCAGAATATTCCATGTAACCACTTGCAGATATGGGGCCCAATTCCAGGACTGCCGGCGTAACTTGCTCGCAGTTGTGAGTTACACTGGTCACCCCTACACCAGGGACCCTATGCCACAATCCAGAAGTGGCAGAGTCCCAGCACTTGTGAACTGTGATGTACGCCATGTGTGTGGTGGTAGCCCATGCATGGTATATATCTGCCACAGGTCGCAACTCGTGACGGACACCAGGCTGCCCCCCTGAAGCACCCCACCCCAGAATATCACAAGCCACACCCAGGGGGCATGGAAAGAGCAGGATAAGTGTCACAGGTGTCAGGGGGTATGCCAGTGAATGCATCCCTGGGATTCCTGCTGTTTTGAGGGGGTTGAGGTAGGGGTATACATTAGGGGACATTGGGGACATGTCTGCACTGTTGCATGATGTCAGGAGGTGGGTAGCCAACAGATGGCATCATTGTGTGCCACTTAGAGCAGCTCAGAGCTGCTGTAATGTAGCCATGCCATGCCATGCCACTGTGACTTTTAGAATTGCACTAGTGGGTTACAACAGCCGCCCTAGTGGAATTGGGCCATGTTGCTATCGTAACCAGCAGTTGTGCCAGGCGTTGCAGACTGTGGTGTAAGTGTCAGCATAAACCGCATTTGTCACAGCCCACAAATGCCAGGGCACAATCCACCTCCTGGAACAGGGGCTGGTGTATTACCTGGCGTAAGCAGCGAGATACGCCATGGAGTTTGGCGTATTTCACCTTCTGGAATTGGACCCCTTGTTTGGAAATTTGGTGACCCTATACAGTCAGCGGTGACTCAACAGTTGCACTTTCAAGAAGATGTCTTCCTCCAATTAAATCAAGCCCAGTCTGAATTCCAACTATATTTCAAATAAATGTATTTTCTTGCAGTTTTCTGATAAGACACAAGGGCATATAGTACCTTTGCAATCAACACCATTGATTCTGCTAGCTACTTCACTAAATCCTTCCCTTTCACTGAAGAGAAACATACCCTAATACAATACCTTCCTTTGTCTTCTTTTACCATTATTTGGCTCTGTTCAGGCAATATTGTCAGGACTTTGAGTGTATAACAGATGGCATATTTTGCTGTATGTAATAGATTGCTTCCATTATTCATAGTGTACTTACTAAATGGCACAAATGAATGAGTACCTCTATTCTTCTGGTTTGGAACCAGTGGGAGTAATTGACAGTTTCTGTTTGGTACTGACAAGTCAAAATTTACCTCAATATGCAGCACAAGATGAGTAAACAGAGTATTTTACCATATTTTTTTTTTTTTTACTGTAAATAAGGTTTAACTTTATCTTTTGTATTTTGTTACTTGTATACCATGGTTATAATAAGTGTCAAGATACTTGGCAGCATTGTCAAATAATGACACATTTGTGTTGTGGTGTCCTGTTACTCTAATTACACATTAGAAAATACCGTGTTAAAATAAAATGTGCTTTACTGTTTAGAGATTTGTTGGTGTGAATCTTATGCGTATAGTACCACATATGCACTCAATGAAGTGGGGATGGGGAAGCAAAAAGATGTGGGACATCACTTAACTGTTATTAACTATGGATTGGCATTCAATTGTATCCTATAACGGATGGTCAATTAATGGGTTACAGGTATTGTTTGAGACCAAAGGATGAAACGTTACCAACTACCATACCTAAATAGAAGACACAGGTATTGAGATATCCAGTTTACTTCATTACTAGAAATGGCATATATGATGCCATGGACACCATCTTACTCACGTTACATTTTTTTAATTATACTTTTATATCCCATTTTACAAAAGTTAGAATTGATGAACTATCTTTATATTTGTGATAATACAACTACTGCATGTAAGCACTCAAAATAGGGCACAGTCATAAAATTTAAAGAAACTTTTTTTTGGAGCATGAATGTCACACAGTCTCTCGAGTACTGTATATGTGCCTATATATATATATACAGTATATATATATATATATATATATACGTACTGTATATTGTATATCAACAGTGAAGCCCACCAGGATGAAGCACAGTGCCACAGGTTTACTGCATAACAAAAGGGATTAACTCTCATTGACAATGCATTGTTTACTGCAGTAACTGTACTGCAGAATTCTGCAGAGTTGGACTTCACCTGGGTGTGCTTCACTGTGTGTGTGTGTATATATATATATATATATATATATATATATATATATATCATTATGAAAACTTCGTTAATGCATCAGTTAGGGTTCTTCTACAGTGACAAAAGTGAGGAAATTCACCATTAGGGTTCCCACCTATTGAACTCCACCCCACCCTGCCTCCACCGACAGGCATCGGAGTGTTTGTTGGGGTCATTGGCCCTAACTCTTACCACATTCCATGTGTAAACAAGCTGAGGTGGTTTAGTGTAGAAGAATGGGGTGAGAGTTAAGGCCAATGACCCCAACACACACCCAGATGCCTGTTGGTGGGGCCGGGGTGGGATTCAACAGGTAGGAACCCTAATGGTGAATTTCCTCACTTATGTTGTTGTAGAAGAACCCTAACTGATGCATTAACAAAGTTTTTTCATAGAATTTCCTTACTTTTTAAGAAAGAATAGAAAAGTAGAATGTTGCTCACGTTGGTGGGAGCGCGGGGCCCATCAGGCCACATTACACACCCAATGACTAAAAAGTACATTGACAACAGCAAGGCCACCCACCAAACAAATGTTAATCTAGTAGAGCAATAGAAAACGCTGTCCACAAAAGGTAAACTGTGCCACACAATATCTCCACAAAAAATATATTGTCTGACACATAAATACTACTATTGACATCTACAGGACATGTTGTCAACACCCTCCAAATTTCAAGTAAAAAGACCAAGCCGTGTCTGAGATATAACATGACAAAATTAGAAATTTTCATTTATCAGAGTGGCACAGTTGTGCACCTGTTGACATTTAACATACACAACAACTGAAAAATACATCCATGACACTAAGGCTAGGCACCCTGTCAATTTCAAGCCACCAGCACAATCCAAAACAGTGTCTGCAACACGTAAAGTGCATCACACAATATCTCCACAAAAAAAATGTTCTCTGACATGTAAAACCATAATTCACATCTACAGGACATGCTGTAAACATCCCCCAAATTTCAAGTAAAAAGACCAAACCATTTCCGAGATATTCAATCTTAAAGATTGGTAAAATTTCCCTATCTATTCCATTATAAAAAACCTGGCCATCTTGTCCCCCCCTCACAGTCAAGGATGGCGATCAAAGAATCTCACCATCAAAGAATTTTCAGGCTCATGATCAAAGAACTTGCAGAGTCACAACCAAAGAATAAAAACTGTTCTTATTTAAAAAAAATCAAAGAATTGCGATAAACCACTGCCATGGTTCATCAGAACGAAGCCCCCTGAGTAAAACCCACCGCCATTTGTCTTCCTAGGACACCCCTAGGCTTAGCAAATTGATTTTTTAATCTGGCCATCTCGTGCCTCACTTGCGATGCATGATCATGATCAAAGAATCTCGCGATCAAAGAATTTGCAGGCTTGCAATCAAAGAAATTGCTCGTTTGCGAACAAAGAGCAAGGGACGAGATGGACAGATTTAAAAATCTATTTTTTCTGCCCAGGTGTGCCCTAGAAAGTTAATTGAGGGTGGGTTTTGCTCAGGAGGTTCGTTCTGCCCCATCTGAATAAAAAAATTATGTTTTCAATATCCATGGTAGTCTAGAGGTTCTCGATCATGATAAAATAGATTACGATAGTCTGTATCCCTGGTAGTCTTGTAGCCCTCTCCCAATGTTATTTCATTCATATTACTTTTTATATCTCGGTAGTCTAGTGCCATCTCGATCCATTAAACCACGACATGAGTCTCATATCTCTGGTGTCTAGTCTCTCATCATAATAAATAGACAGCATTCGCACTTGGCAGTCCAGTGGTCCAACACTCCAGCTGAAGTCAAGCCTCCAAGAAATTACTCCACTCTCACTTTCATTGGCGACTGGTTAACAGTTCATCTTCGCCTTCTGTCGGCCAGCCATCGGGATTGTGTATTACGAGTGCACGCAAAGAGGCACCTGAAATTATTTCTGAGTGCCTCTTTTCATTAGCTACCATAATACACACACAGTCAGTGGCTGGCTCGTGGAGGTGAGAGGTGGCTGTGCCAGTCGCCAGCTGGGGAAGGGTGGGGTGCTGTGTGGCTGGCATGGCTGGTGGGGTTGGGGCCCTAGACTACCAGGAAATTGCAGATGCTTATCTATTTTATTATGATGGGGGGGCGCTAGACTACCAGGGATATGTTTAATAATAATTATTTAATACAGATTGGGGGGTCACTAGACTACCAGGGATATAAAAAAGAAATATGAATGAAATACACATTGGGAGAGCCACTAGACTACCAGGGATAAAGGCATTGTAATCTATTTTATCATGATTGGGGGGTGGCTGCTAGACTACCAGGGATATCAACAATAATAATAATGTAATACAGATTGGGGGGGCTACTAGACTACCAGGGATATAAAAAAGCAATATTATTAAAATACACATTGGGGGGACCACTAGACTACCAGGGATACAGAGATCATTATCTATTTTATCATGAACGGGGGGGGTAGACTACCAGGGATATTGAAAACATCATTTTTGTTATTCAGATGGGGCAGAACGAAGCCTCCTGAGCAAAAGCCACCCTCATTTAACTTTCTAGGGTACCCCTGGGCTGAGAAAATAGATTTTTAAATCTGGCCATCTCATCCCTCACTCGCGATGCATGATCAAAGAATCTTGCAATCAAAGAATTTGCAGGCTCGCGATCAAAGATCATTAGTGAGCCGCGAATTAAGATTTTAAAAGCTCAGAACTCTATTTTTTAACCGATTTGGATGAAACCAAAAGCATGGCTCAAGAGATCAGAGTCCCCTGAGTAAAATCCATCCATGTTTTACTTCAGAAGTGACCCCTGAGCCAAGATATTTGTGTTTTTCCAATCAGAAAATTTAAAACAAGGTGGCGGACCTCACGATCAAAGAATTTTTAAAATTCTCAGGGACAAAGATTCTTGAACCACAAGGCTGCAAATTCTTTGATCGCCAGGTGGGATGAGATGGCCAGAACCCCATTCTTTGTTCGCAAAACATGCATATAAATGTTCCCATTGACTTACAATGGGAACTTAAAACTGGCATAATTTTTGAATGCCTTAATATTTTTTCACCAAATGAAAAGCGGCATGTTCTCCACTAAAGCCCTTTCAAATGAGCCATCTCACAGAGTGGCACATCACACAACAGCCGTGCAGGGCCACATCCAAAATCCCAAAAGCTGCCTCCAAAAACAGATAATTTTGCATTTTTTAGCTTTTTCGTAAGCAAAGACCCTAAGTCCGACAGAAACACAATATGGCAAATCAAGAGATCTACCATGCCTCACCACGCATACCAAATTTAAGACAAATCTGTTGAATGGGTCCAAAGTTATTATCGCACAACATTTTGAGTTTAACATAGAAGTGACCGCTGAACCCTAACTATATATATATATATATATATATATATATATATATATATATATATATATATATATATATATATATATATATAAGTCACCCAGGATGAAGTGCAGTGCTATAGAATTCTGCAGTACAGTTCCTGCAGTAAACAATGGAATTCCAGTGGTAGTTAATCCTTTCTCATGCAGTAAACTTGTGGCACTGTGCTTCATCCTGGCTGAGTTACCTGTATGTATATCTAAACTACTATTTATAATAAAGCCTTTTTTTCTGAACAGCTGAGTAGTGCAGAGTCTTTGCTGCAAGCTTTTTGTCCTGGTTTTTGGTCTCCACATCCTCGTATGCAGTGGAGTGGCTTTTGTAGTTTGACCATACTGTGGGAGTGCAGGGTCCAAAGGACCCTGCACACCAACCCCTAAAGACAGAGTAGTGCAGGGTCTGTGAGGCACTGTGCTCCCACCCCTACAGATGTTGTAGCGCAGGGTCTGTGGGGCACTGTGATCTTACCTGACATATTGTAGGAGCGCAGTGTCCCACCACTAAAGACGTTGTAGCACAGGGTCTGTGGGGCACTGTGCTGCTGCCTGACATACTGTGGGAGTGCAGCATCCCACCACTAAAGACATTGTAGCGCAGGGTCTGTGGGGCACTGTGCTGCTGCCTGACATACTGTGGGAATGCAGCATCCCACCACTAAAGACGTTGTAGCACAGGGTCTGTGGGGCACTGTGCTGCTGCCTGACATACTGTGGGAGTGCAGCATCTCACCACTAAAGACGTTGTAGCGCAGGGTCTGTGGGGCACTGTGCTGCTGCCTGACATACTGTGGGAGTGCAGCATCCCACCACTAAAGACGGTGTAGCGCAGGGTCTGTGGGGCACTGTGCTGCTGCCTGACATACTGTGGGAGTGCAGCAACCCACCACTAAAGACGTTGTAGCACAGGGTCTGTGGGGCACTGTGCTGCTGCCTGACATACCGTGGGAGTGCAGCATCTCACCACTAAAGACGGTGTAGCGCAGGGTCTGTGGGGCACTGTGCTGCTGCCTGACATACTGTGGGAGTGCAGCATCCCACCACTAAAGACGTTGTAGCACAGGGTCTGTGGGGCACTGTGCTGCTGCCTGACATACTGTGGGAGTGCAGCATCCCACCACTAAAGACGCTGCAGTGTAGGGTCGGTGAGGCACTGTGCTGCTGCCTGACATTCTGTGGGAGTGCAGCATCCCACCACTAAAGACATTGTAGCACAGGGTCTGTGGGGCACTGTGCTGCTGCCTGACATACTGTGGGGTGCAGCGTCCCACCACTAAAGACGTTGTAGCGCAGGGTCTGTGGGGCACTGTGCTGCTGCCTGACATACTGTGGGAGTGCAGCATCCCACCACTAAAGACGGTGTAGCGCAGGTTCTGTGGGGCACTGTGCTGCTGCCTGACATACTGTGGGAGTGCAGCATCCCACCACTAAAGACGGTGTAGCGCAGGTTCTGTGGGGCACTGTGCTGCTGCCTGACATACTGTGGGAGTGCAGCATCTCACCACTAAAGACGGTGTAGCGCAGGGTCTGTGGGGCACTGTGCTGCTGCCTGACATACTGTGGGAGTGTAGCATCCCACCACTAAAGACGTTGCAGCGTAGGGTCTGTGGGGCACTGTGCTGCTGCCTGACATACTGTGGGAGTGCAGCATCCCTCCACTAAAGACATTGTAGCACAGGGTCTGTGGGGCACTGTGCTGCTGCCTGACATACTGTGGGAGCAGAGTCCTTTCCCTGCACTCCCACCCCTAAAGACATGGTAGTGAAGGGTCTGTGGGGCGCTGTACTTTTGTCTTACATACTGTGGCCTGTGCTCCCAACCCAAAAAATGTTGTAGCACATGGTCTGTGGGGCACTGCGCTGTTGCCTGACATACTGTGGCCTGCATTCCCAGCCCAAAAGATGCTGTAGCACAGGGTCTGCGGGGCACTGTTCTGCTGTCTGACATACTGAGGAAGCGCAGGGTCCGAAGGACCCTACTCTCCCACACCTTAAGAACGAGTAGCACAGTACATTAGGATATGATTATGCTTTCTCAAAAAGTAAGGAAATTCATTGCAAACAACTTTGCTAATGCATCAGTTTGGGTTAAAGCAACAAAAGCAGGGAAATGTGGCATTAGGATTTCCAACTCTAACACCCCACCTCCCCACCCTGCACAGACAAAGAGGCATCAGGGGGGCATTGGGGTCATAAGCCCTAATGCTTATCCCATTCTCCTATGCTGCACCTACCCAGCATATTTTCCAATGGAACGGGGTGAGCATTACGGTTGACAACCCCAATGCCACCCTCCAAGGCCTCTTTGTGCAATCCTAGCTTGACACATCTGTATATATATTGTATATATATATATATATATATATATATATATATATATTCACTGCAAACAACTTCGTTAATGCATCAGTTAATGTTGTTAGTAAAGCGACAAAAGCAGTGAAATGCAGTGTTAGAGTTTCCAATCCTAACACCCAACCCCCACCCTGCAGACATGACAGGCATCGGGGTGTGCCTTGGGTCCCTCCCCTGTTCTCTGATCACCATCCCTGTATGAAATGATATATTTCCCTGGTAGTCCAGTGGTCTCTCTCTCCTCCTGCATTCTCCAATTGTGGTTCCTGGGCTGCTATTATATGTTCCTGATGTCTAGTGGCACCCCATCCTCTCCTTCAGTGTCCGTGGCTGAAATATAGTTCCTTAATGTTTTTATTTTAACCCTACAAAAAAAATAAAATGGTCCCTTGCTGATCAGCCTCCCACCTCCCACTCAGCACCCGCACCCCCCAGTATACCCCACACACCCTCATTAACCTGAACAGGTCTCAAGCTTGAGATCCACTCTACAATAGAAGACACATCTTGCAACTGGAACTGGCGACTGCAATATGAGAAAACTAATGTATTTTGACGGTGTTTTTAACTTTGATGCATAATTCAGCCATTTTTGGACATTTTGACACCAAATTTTCAACGTGGCCTTTTTACTTATTTATTTAACACTTGATAACCAGGAGAGGCACACTGAGCCAAATGCCATTTTCAGGTGTGACCCGGGGGAAAGGTTGGATTGCATGGCCACCTTGGGGCCCTAGGCACAAGAAAAATCTGGGCCCCCCCTCACCACAACTGCACCCCTTTGCTGCAACCGCACCCCTTTGCCATATATGTGCACCTTCGCCATCGTGTAACAGTTACATTGTGTCCATGCCCCTTTGCCGCAACCATTCGCTTTTGCCATTGTGTATGTCAGTCAGGAGCATGCCACTGGAGGAATGCAATGTGCACTGCCGCTGGGCACTGTATTACTTTTTTTTCTTGCTGGCATATATTCCAGTTTTAGACAGCGGCCCTTTTCATATTAAAACTAAGTTGAATTATTATTATTATTGCATATGATGAGACAGACAGAGAGGTTATTGCACAGTATGGGACAGAGAATCAAAGGAGTAGGGACAGGCTGCAATATCACTAGGCTCTAGCTCTGATATTTGTAAGAGAGTGAAATTAACTGATTACTTTGTGTTCTCAAGTTCTAGTTGAGGAATAGTATATTTCTGTAATTTATTCATTTGAAAATGTGTAACCAGTAAGGCACACACCGAGCCAAGACTTGTTTTCAGGTGCAACCCGGGGAAGAAGGAACAAAAAAAGTACAGCACACAATAGCAATACTTAGACATGTAAGAAAATAAAGAAACATTAAAATGAATAAACTCATACCTGAAAAGACAGAATGATATATTTGGGAAATGGGTCTCACCCCACCATTATGTTTCTGTTCTCTGTTCACCACACCACTGCTGCGTGTAGTGGTACACAGAACAGAGTGGTGATACCCAAGCCATTTCCCAAATATAAACATCCATCTTTTCAGGTCTGATTTCATTAATTTAAAAGTTTCTTTATTTTTTTACATGTCTAGGCTAGCAGCAGCGCAGGGTGTAACATGATGATGCACCAGTCAGGCTCACAATGGGAAATGGATGGGTGCAATTTCATTGGCACTGCACTTGGACACACACGTAATGTTCTTTTTTTTCATAAATATGTGACTCTTGAGTCTTACCCCTATCGAGTGTGCATCCACCTCCCCAGTCAAGACTAACAGAATGAATTTCCCACCATCCTGTATTACCATAATTCAGTTTACTGCTCTTCATGCACTTATTTTGGTCAGTACATCTGTAACCTTACCCAGCACTTTTAAACTGTTATTACGATTGTAACCTGTGTATACTGTACTATATATTGAACTTCCCATTACTCTGTATGATATGCATATCTGCCTTTGTGTACATGTGTGCCCAGTGCCCCCTGCTCCCTTTCCCCCAGGATACACTGGGAGATGAGCAATTTGTTCAGTGTGCCATTCCTGGTGAAACATTTCAATAAATAAACCTCATTGAAGCTAGAGTAGATGCAATTTTAAATGAGTATTAGCATTATTTGTTTTTTGGCAGGGGAATGAGAGCGTCTGTGTTAAACAAAATGGTGATGTCATCTGTTACAAGGCAATTATGCATCTGTGCTCAGCCAAGGGATCCAAGGGCCCGCAGGTCACTCACTCACTCACTCACTCACTCACTCGCTCGTTCACTCACTCACTCACTCACTCACTCACTCACACTGTACAGCTGAGTGAGTGAATGAAACATCACAACAGCCAGCCCTGCCGACCTCACCTCCCCTCTCCTGACCTCTCTGGTTATCACTGATTACTGATCCTAATAAATAATATAAGTGTCTGTCCTATCATCCTTTAAAAGAAAACAACCCCTTCCTTCCTTGTCCCTCCTTTCCTATGTTAATAAAGCAGTACCAGGTCTACTAGTTTAACTAGTACACCTGGTACTGCTTTACTAATACAGGACAGGAGGGAGCTGGACGGAGGGTTAAGAAAGTATTTTCTTCTTCAAAGGATGAGAGTGCAGCAAATTCTAGAGTAATTGGTAAAACTAGTAGCCAATGTGACCACCTGGATCTGATCAGGGTGATACTGCTTTATTAATACAGGACAGGAGGGACACTATACTAGGAAGGAAGGATAGGATTATTTAGGAAGCCAGAGCCCAAGGGATTTATTTATTTTGAAAAAGGTATTATCAGTCACTGCTGCCAGCCAGGACAGACACCGATATTATCAGACACCCTACACTCCCTGCTGCTGACTCCTGATCAGAGATCACCAGAGAGGTCAGAAGAGGGAGGTGAGGCTGGCAGGATCGGCTGAGATGATGTTTCTTTCATTCACTCATTCAGCTGTACAGTGTGAGTGAGTGATGACCTACAGGCACTTTGATCCCTTGACTGAGCAGATGCAAATTGGGGGAAGGGGGGCAGGGAAACAAGTGGAGTTATTAATGACCCAGTGCCTCCTCCCTCCACAAAGGTCCAATGAAGCAGGGATGAGGGTACTTTTTCAAGTCGGTATGATTAGGTATGCATCTGAGTCTGGCAGCAGCAGTCACATCACATGGCTAAATGAAAATGAAAAATGTACAATTTTTTCAACTGCAAGGGGCACACAAGCACAGTCTGAGTTTTTCTGATTTCTTGCATCATTTTTACAAGGCAACAGGCAAAGCAACAGTCTCTAAGTTTTTTCAGATTTGTTTATGATGATCACCTGACCCAGGATGATGAAAATCATTCTTTTGCTTGCCTGCTGCCTTGCAAACGTGGTATAAGACATCAGAAAAACACAGAGAGACTATATTTGCTTGCCTGGCAAAAATGGGACATTTGTCATTTACCATGTGACTGCCAGACTCATAGCTCTTAGTTCAGTCCTTACCCGGATATTGTATTGTGCACTGAAGTCCGGGGGGGGGGTGGCGCAGGCAGCTAGAGGAGTGTCAGTAGTGTGTCACTACTGTCTGCTGCACCTGAAAGGGGGAACGGGGCAATTTAGATCCAGCCACAGGAGCAGTGTCAAACTCAGGGGCTCCGATCCATGCCGGTTACAGTCCTCCCACTCTTGCCTCACCATGGAGCAGGCCGTGTGCCCCAGCTTGAGCTTGCTCTGTAGGGGCTGGAGTTGGTGGCACTGTGGCAAATGTCCAGATGCACACTGTAGGTGTCGGTATGGACCAGGTTGCACCTACAGTATCAAAGAGTGCAGTGGGAGGCAGTGTAAATGTTGGATGTGGGGAGGCCCAACAGGGAATGGAGTGGTGGGGCCCAACAGGGGCCCAGAATTAAGGCTGGCCCTGGTTCTATACATTCATGACAGATGAATGCACAGAATAGTGTTAGTACTAAGGGATACACAGGGAGTTTCAAAGCAAGCTAGATACAATAGATGTTTTTTCCTGTGGTAATATGACTAATCTTTCCCTCTGAGTTGTTCAGACCCAGCAGTAATTCCCTTATTTACCCTGTTGTTTGCCTCACCCTCCCCCCAAAGGCAAGGAGCAAAGAAAGGCACTAGTGAGCAAATGTACAATATAGTCAAGTGAACGATGTGCATGGTTTCCCCCCAAGATAACTCAGAATATAAATCATTCAGTAAATCCATCAGTCCTTGACACATGCCCAGACTAAGGCCCCGTCCACACTCAGACCCCATAATGGATAGAAACCATCACAACTGGGGAACAGTGCAGTGTGTCCACACTGCTGTGGTGTCCATTACAGGACCGGCACCGCTGGTCCACACTTTGGAAGCCGGGCGACCATTACCATCGCGCGATCCCACAATGCAGCTCGGCTTTCGCATCAGAGGACTGGTGCCATGTCCACACCACACCCGTAATGTTATCGAGAGCACCGGTTTATAACCGTTGTTGAAACCACCTCATATATGGTTTCAACAACAGTTACGAAAACGCATTCTGTAACATTACAGGTGTAAACGTAAACCATTACGGTAATGGTTTGGGCACTATGTAACGTTACAGAGGGGTAGGGTGGACAGAGCCTAAGAGTCCAATTAAGGATGTCCACTGCTGCCTAAAGTTAATGCTAAATGTTTGCTTGGGATGTGGAGTGCAGTAAGAAAGAGGAACTGTCCTTGACTGCAATAAGAAACTAAACCCTGCCAGTCTGCTCATATTGTTTCAAAGCAATGTAAATGGCAAACATTTGGCACTGACAAATGGTTGTTGTGGTCTGTGTAAATAACAAAAAAACAACACACAACATAAGAGATTTTATTGGCACTTTCAGTTTTAAAGTAGCTAATTCTAATCGTTATTATACACCAGTTAATTTTTTTGTACATGAATGTATTATATACTGCAATTTCTATAAAAGATTGATAGTCAAAAAAAGAGACTGCTGAACTAAAGTATGCAGCCCATGATTTTATAAGATGTTAGTGTTTATGCAAAACTAACTAACTCAGGAACTTATAAATGGACTGAATACAGAGAAACCACACCATACGATACAGGCTGCATTTTCCCAAATACACAGTGAGCATTTTTTTGTCCTTTTCACCAGACTTTTAGATTTCATCTAAGGTCACAAGCATACTTTCTGTAGCTCAGGAGGAAATGTTTTTTTGTTTTTCAAGTCTCTTTTTTTTTGTTATCTAAAGTAGGGGAAAGAGACATCACAGAGACCAGGGAAGGTGGTAACTATACCACCACAAGAAAATAGACTCAAACACATAAAAGCATGTTCCTTGCCAACTTATCAAACTAGACATTAATCATACTGTCTACAAAGAAGGTTGTCTGTGTCACTTACTGCCTGGTGGTGTGCTTCACTGCTCAGATATATTGCAAGGTCATGACCAACTCCTTAAAAGAATGCTTTACGTCTTGTACAGTGAAACATAACAGGAACCACTACAGGTGAGCAAACGCTCCTTATAAAACCCTTATCACAAACAGGTTTGAATGCAGGTATTTCAGTGTAAAGACAGACTCAAGTCAATATGGGCTTTAGACATTTCTCCAAGGCTAAAAAGAGATTGCCGTTTAGTTGGCAAAAATGTTATGGGGGTTTAAAGTAGACATAGAGGAATGATTGTTAGAGGAACTTGAAGGCACATGGTAAAAAGAGCCAGTCTCTGGCTGATTTATAATCCTTGGTCAGGTCAAGTAGAGATATACATGATCCATCTGTTTCTTATTTATTTTAGATGGAATGCCACTCTAAGTGAACTGAAAATATACGGCAGCCTAACTGGATAGTAAAAAAATATAGATAAGCAATACTAGGACTGATGCCAAGGTACGAGTCATACTGTGCATTCATATATCTAACTAAAAGAAGCATTTAATCGTCAGCCTGCCTGTACCCATTTGCCAAGAATCATTTAATCGTCAGCTGTGTCTGTTAGCCAGCCATCCTCACTCCGCTCATTTTTAGGTCAGTTAATCTACTAAAAGTACAGAATTAATGTCAGTGTCAGTGGCTCAGTAGGTAGCACACTCGCCTCTGAGGCCGGGAGATCAGAGGGCTGTGGGTTCAGTTCCCACATCTGGCACTTGGGTTAATATCCCAGTACTGACACTGTAGTACAGCTTGAGAGGGGTGCTGCACTTCTAAGGTGCCGTCTTTCGGATGAGACATTAAACCGAGGTCCCATCTGCCTGGATTGGTGGTAGTTCAGGTGGATGTTAAAAATCCCATGGCACTTATCGAAAAGAGTAGAGGAATTTCCCCGGTGTCCTAGCCAAATTTCCCTCATTCACTAAAACAATACCACCAACAGATTAATCTGGTTCAAGGTCAGTTGGCATTCATCTGTATCCCCCTCCCCCGGGTCGTGCCTGAAAATAGGCAGGATTTGTCTAGTGCACTTACCCGGTCAACAAAAACTAAATAAAATAAATTAGACAGTTACAAAATATGTTATTTAATGCTGGACTTTACCTGGTGTAGCAGAATGGATAGTGGATCTGTTGTCTCCCTCCTTCTTCCTATTCTAAAGCTTGTGGTCCAGCACTTCTCTCACTAGTGCTGTGTGCAAGCAAGCTGGTCAGGAGGACTCCTCAGGATGCTGACGACGGATCAAATCAAACAAAATTCAGTTTAAAGTCTATTAAAAAAAAACTCTGAGCAATGCCAACTGTGCTTGTGGTCTGTTTTTTTTCAGTGCTGATCCTGACTCTGGTCCTCTTCTTATCTCTCCGTCAGTGACCTAACCTGATCTTCAGATGTTGTACTCTTGCAGCTGGTCCTTCTGGTCTTTTGATCTCAGCTGGCTGGGCTCTAGCAGATCCTGTCTGACCTACTGGAGCTCTATAGGGGCACACGGCTCATGGCTCAGTCCCTCTCTCTTCAGTAGTCTGGTAGGCAGCTCCTCTGCTGGCTGGTAGCTAGAGCTGGTTTACTAATCCATCGGTAATCCGAATAATGGGGGGCCCCCTACAAACACAAGTCAAGTGTGGTGGAAAGGCTGTCCGATGGGGCCCCCATTTAAGATTGCTGCCAGGGTGATTGTTGAGTCACTCCTTCATCAGGACCACCAATTGGCGGACAGGGATGTTTTCTGACACATCTCCCCACGTGGGATACCAGGGGGCCAGGAGACAAAGAGCAGGAAATTGGCCCATTTACACTTTTAATGCAGCCTGGCCAAGGCACCCCCCCCCGAAACAATCAACCCCATTTAGCACCTAATTGAAAAGGCACGACTACTGTTGGACAGTTCAGCCTGCCCTGCCTTGTACTGTTAATGTCAGTGATCACACAAGAAAAATGAAAACAAGTTAGTTCTGTTTTTTAATTTTTTTTATTTATGATATACATTAGTTTGGGGATTCTGTGGACCCCCCTAAACAGATGGGGCCCAAAGCATGTGTCTATGTTGCCTATGCCTTAATCCAGCCTTGTTGGATAGGAAAAATAAACATAATCACAAGCAAAAAACAGTGGACATTTCAAACAAAATGTAAGTACAGCAAACATTAATTTGATGTAAGAACAACTGTCATGAAGTTGCCCCTCCAGGGACTCAGACAATATTCACATGCTATTCCTAGAATGCTGACACATGGGATTAGTGACTTAACTGTACATTTGGGGTGTTGGAGAGAGAGCACTGCCTACATAGGCACCATAACCAGATACAGTCCAGACACAGATGCCAAATAAGCAATAATACCCGACTGGGTGGGCAGCATTGGGCAACACCAGACCACCCAGTGGTGTAATGAATGGTGGAGGGCCTTATAGTCTTTGGAATGTCTGGCACTGCCCAACACTGCCAACCCCAGAGGGCACCATTATGCTTAGAAAATGGCTCATTATTAACAATTTTATAAAATTCAATTGAAGATTAAAAATACTTTTAATAAACGTTAAAAACAGAATAAAAATAAATTTTGCAGTAAAGTAGTCCCTGTACTGTAATATTTGGTAGTAGAGGGCGCTGCTGTTTTTGATGCCTTCTTATAGTCATACGAACATATGAACAAGCCAGCAGAAGAAGGCCATTTGGTCTATCAAGTCTGCTCATATTGCAGGGTCCACAGTTTGATCTAATGTCCCTTCCTTCCCTCCCCACTCCTCCTATCCTCCCTACCCATGATTCTTATCTTCCCCATGCCTATCCCAGCCTCTCTTATAGCTGCTTACTGTCTTTATTGAGATGACCTCTTCCAGCAGCACATTCCAAGTGTTCACCACCCTTTCTGTGAAGAAGTGCTTCCTGACATCCCTCCTAAACCTCCCACCCTCCAGCTTAAGACTGTGCCCCCTCGTGATATGGTTGCCACTCAGCTTAAAGAGATTTTCCTTATCAACATTATTTATCCCTTTCAAGTACTTGAATGTCCCAATCATGTCCTCTCTCTCTGTCTCTCTTCTGTCTTCCAGGGAGTACATGCTCGGTGCCCTCAACCTCTCCTCGTATGCCTTGCCCTGCTGACCGGCTATCATCTTTGTAGCCCTCCTCTGTACCTTCTCCAGCAGGTTAATGTCCTTTTTGAGGTGTGGGCACCAGTACTAAACTCCATACTCTAGATGCGGCCTTACCAGTGACCTGTTCAAAGGCAGTATAACCTCCTCTCTCCTACTACTGATCCCCCTAGCTATGCATCCCAGCATCTTGTTTGCCTTTGCATCTGCTTTCTTGCACTGCATGGAGTGCGTCAGGTCACTAGTGATCATCACTCCCAGGTCCTTCTCCTCCTCTGATGCAGCTACTTGGACTCCATCCAGGTAATACTCTGTTCTGGGATTCTTGGCTCCAATATGCATAACTTTGCATTTCTTGGCATTAAAACCAAGCTGCCAGATCCTGGACCACCTCCCCAGCTTTTCCAGATCTTTCTGTAGATCCAGTATCCTTTCAACTGTGTCCACTCTCCCATAGAGCTTGGTGTCATCTGTGAATAGGCACATTTTGCCTTTAATGCCATCCCCAATGTCATTGATGAAGTCATTGAACAACACTGGCCCCAGTACAGAGCCCTGTGGGACCCCACTGGTTACATCTCTGGTGCCAGATTGCTCTCCCCCCACCACCACCCTCTGGGTTCTGTCCTTCAGCCAGTTTTCCACCCATCTGACCATCTTCTCCCCAACTCCAAGATCCACCAACTTCCTGGTCAACCTTTTGTGGGGCACAGAGTCATAGGCCTTACTGAAATCAAAATAGAGGATGTCTACAGCTTGGCCTCTGTCTACTGTCTTAGTGACACTGTCAAAGAAGTCAATAAGATTTATTTGACATGATCTCCCCACCCATGAACCCATGCTGCCTCTCATCCTGGAGACCATGCTCCTCTAGATATGCCACCAACCTTTCCTTTAGTATGGTCTCCATGAGCTTTCCCACAATGGAGGTCAGACTAACTGGTCTGTAATTCCCTGGATCATCCTTGGGACCACTTTGTGAAGGGGCACTACATATGCTGTTCCCCAGTCCTCTGGTACCATGCCTGACAGATTAATTTAATGTTGTCTTTTCCTGCTGCAGCCCCTTCCTCCTCTCAATTCCAGTGTAATATTTGTCCATGGCGCCGTTGTTTAGGATGCCCTTTCTGTCATATTTATTCAGTTGCTGTCTCTGTTTCCATGGCGTGGCTCCCACCCTTGTTCATGCTGTTAGAATAAATGATTTTGTGGAGTCAGGACCTCACTGAGGAGCTCCTGTGCACCATACAGGAAAATGGCATACTGGTCATGATGGGGTGGATCATGGTCACACAATCAGTCAACTACAGTAGAAATGTAGATGCAGGCAGGAGCATTTTAGTAGCATCAACAGTCATGACAAAATACTAGAATACGGTAAAGAACTGTTGATACAGCTTGATTTAAATGTTTGTCAATGAGTAGTGGGTGGGGGGCAGAGCGGTGCAGCTTGAATATGCCAGCAACAGCGACTGTGTAGCAAATCTGAAAGAAGAAGTTGGCATCAGACTAGTGGTTGGGGAAAAATGTGCTTTTTATTTAAAATTGATAACTTTTGTTAGCACTACAGTTTAGCTGCGATGCTGGTGGGGGGAGGGCAACCTCACTTGGCACTTTCGCTTAGCAAGCAAGAAAGAATAGTGTCTACTGAACTGTGAGATGGAAACTGGCGCAGGGATACCAGTTGGACAGTGTGCTGCTGGTACTTGTTTTTTGAGGGCTCTATAGATGCATGGTAATGGAATCCTGGTAGCCAATCAGGAAGCTATAGTTTTCATTGTCATTTTCTAAGTTAAAATAACTTTTAGTCCAACCTCAAGTTTTTCTACTCAGAATGGTGTTAATTGGATTAGATTAAAAGTCCCCATCCCTTATGTATGTATTTATTTATTTATTTATTTATTTTAATACAGTTTTGACTTGGGTGCTTGTACATTACATAGAGTACAAGGCACATATGTTCAGAACTGATTAGTGGGTGGGGCTTTTGGGGGATACTGCCATTCTATACACACACACACACACACACACACACACACACACACGCACGCACGCATGCACACACTTACTTGAGGGGGAATCAATGTAACAAAGGACAGATTCCATCCTTCAAATAAGATAGAAGAGAAAGGGGTCATCATTTAAATTGTCCAACTGCTTGCACTAAAAACATGGATGAGGTCCCCAAAAATGGGGAATGGCAGGGGCTGGAGGGAGAACTCACTTTCTAAAAGGATTGTTTGTCTGGGAGCTTCTCACACAAGGGACAGGAGAAGGGATCACCACACAGGTGACTGTCATTTGTGGTGGCACTGTGGTGACAGAGTATTGATACCTGGTTACAATGTCCAGTGTTAATATTGTGTGTTTTTTTTTATTTTCTTTTTATGTTTAGGTTAGAACATTTTCTTGTTAGGTATTGCTGCTGTTAAGTGAGTGTCTAGCCAAGCTTCCATATGTAAAGCAACAGATATATGGGGCACTGTAGATGTTAGTGTAAAGTCTTGGGTACGAGATTGCACATGGTGTGTTCCTACTTTTTTTTGGCTCTACCCTGATGAAGAGGTGCGGGAGGGCAAGGATTGAATGGTTTGTGATCGATATTTAATTCTGTCTTACACACACATGGTTTTATCATGTATTTCCATGTGGAATATAAATGGTACGCACAAGCCAATGAAGAAGAAAAAGATCATGGTCCACCTTAACAAACTTAAGTAGCTGTACATGATAGTAGTGAAAATGTTGATCTATTCTAAATAATTGCGCTGTGCTTGTACTAGTATCCAACCCACTGACTGCTATATTCAGTCGAATAGTGGACCAGCACTATCCTACTGAATATTGGCCCATGTTGGCACAGTGTTAGGTAAATCTGTGTTGCCTCAACAGGGACCTAGGCTGTATCCAGTTGACTGGGAATAATGTCACCGGACCAGATGGTGATGGGGCCTGCGTGGGCTGTATTCAGTTACACAGTGCAAATGAGCCCATTGGGCATGCATGGAGCTAGGGGGCCATTTGCATGCCTGTTGTGGGCTCATTTGCATGGTGAACAACTGTGCTTTAGCACCCATTCTGTGTGTATCTAACATCATCCCTTTTGGGGACCCCACCTCATGAACACTCTCAGTGATATTATGCAACTACCACTCAAAAGGTGATTTTTTGGTCACTTGGAAAATTCACCTTTTGGGTGGGATTTAAAAATTGTTCCTGCCCTTGCCTTGTTTATGAGGTGGGGTCATAAGAAGGCTGTGTTGAAAATTTGGGGTCAAAATATTTAAAAATGGCAAAGTTATGACCATTTGTCACAATTTCGCTATGCTCGCTCGTAATTTGGGGAATTTTAAGAATTTTGACCACAAATTTTCAACATAGACTTAGACTTCTTATTACCCCACCCCATGTATGTCACAGTTGTAATTTTTCAAATCCTGGCCAAAATGTGTTTTCGCACCTATGATGTGGAATGGTGTTGCAGTTGCACAGAATTACATTTTGGCTGGGATTCGAAAATTTTATGTACTGGGTACATGAGGTGAAGTAATAAGATGGCTATGCTGACAATTTGGTTGCTCTTGTCCTGTAAATGAATCTTTTCCCAGTCACCCTCAGGCAGGGTCTCTGATATTCTGTGACACTTTGTCAGAGATGGGTGTTTGCTACGTGCTCCTTGTTTTGTAGAGAAGAACAAGGAAGCAGGGATACAATGCTTACTATCTATTTTGAAAGGGTATGCCATCATTACCTTGAGTTTCTGTCCTTTCCAGTTGATCCTAAAGCAGCACTTGGTTGTACAGCGTTTCCCCAGTGTTTCTTTTTCTTTGACCAGGGAGGAAGGCCTCACATCCAGTGGTGACCAGGAGTTTTCCTGAGGTAAAGCGGGACCTTTCAAGGAGAGAGAGACATTCGGGATGGTTGAGCACTGGTGATCTACAACTGAAGCCGAAGCTGAAGCTGAAGCCAGATAATGTCCAATGGAGTCTTTGCTTATTTAAACATAGGACTGACAATTGGAAATTGGTTAAAACAAGGACTATTCTGTGGACTAGTCTTTGGACAATGACAGAAAGTATAAGCAGAGATGCTGTACTAATTAAGCTTTTTCTTTTTAGCTTTTTCTCTGCAATTTTGCACTTTGGGGGCAAAACAATCGCGCGCCTGCTAGTAGAAGTGAAAACAGGAAAGCGTGTTTGCTCCTGTATTTTTCACTTAAAGCTTGTTTATGTTTTTACATCTTTAAGAGAGAATTCTGATCTGGCTAAAGTATTATAGTATAAAGTAAAAACATTTGAGGACCATTTTCTCATTTTTGGAGTAATTGATATTTTATTTCATATGTCATGCTATCCCATGTATTGTATTGACTTGTTATTGAAATAAGCCTATAATTTATGGCTATTTATAACATATGCAATATATTTTAAAGATTTTTAAGATTTCACGCTGTACAGATCACATGATCAGCTGGAGGTTTTGGATTTAAATGCACATACGTCAGCGTTTTGGACATATTTGCCATTTTGCCAACCCTCCAGTAGCGAGCACAAAGAAATTTCATCTTTCTGATTATATAGACTGTACAGCTTCAGCAATATAAGTAGCATACTTTAGCTTTGTTGCTTCTCTTGCTTTGTATGTAGTGCTATGTTGTGTTTAGGCTTGTTTCTAGTTGCTATCTTTTGTTTTTCTTCTTTGCCATTTCAATGGCCCTTTTGGTGCTGCCTCTTGATGTTTTGTCTGTTTAGGTATCTGGAAGACCTGCTAATTACTATTTCCATTTTAGGCCTTGCTTCAATTTTTACCATGAAGAAGTTAGAGTAAGTATGCTATATATAATCATTAGCATCAAAATTTAATTTATACTTTATTGTGTGGTACATACATTATTTTGATTTCTTTCTTTCCCCATAAAGGTTGAGATGGAATTTGTGTTTAACAAAGAGCAAGAGTTGCACTGATTTTGCTAATAGGACCTTATACTTCCTGTAATATTTTGTTCTTCTATTGATCTATTGAGGATACACACATCTTTTGTGCTTAACAACAAGAATTTCGCATGAGCTCTGTATGGACAGATATTTAAAACTAAAGAACTATGGTGACACTTACGTTTTTTTTTTAATAAAAAATACTGTCTTAACGTTGTGCTATATGACTACTGTTTTTTGAATTTTTTTTAAGTATTAAATTTGTTATATTTTTTGTCTGCTGATTTAGCCTGAGATTAGCACTTTATAACCTGTACTTGCACTTTATAGATTACAGAACAGCCAGTTATATTGTGTGACACAGGGGATTCACTTGGCTATAATTGCATTTACAAAATGAAGACTAGAAGTAAACAATCAGAAACTGATATTGTATTACATCAGAGCACTGTTTTAACAGGGACTGATAATGTACCTTACATATCTACTATATCGGTAACTGAAGAGAAAAGTAAACAGAAAATATCTAACGAGAAAGGGAGGAATAGAAGAAAAACACAACAATTGAAAAAAAATACTAACATTAAGGGACAAAAAAGAATACAAAAGCCTGTAGAAACATAGATGAGGGAAACTCCAAGATGGGGGTTTCCCCTAAGCAAAGTGGACTGATTGAAATTACGAGGGCTAAATTGAATACCAGACAAAAGGGGCAAACATTGATTACTGATCATTTAATGAGAGAGAAAGGGCAAGATTTAAATGTAAAAGATGCTTCTATGCCTATAGTAATATCTGACACAAATAATAGAGAAACAAGATATAGACAAGTTTCTTTTGTGGCTGATGATTCACTGGAAAGAACTCTTAACTTGATTTTTGATAATGACTGCCTTATTTGTGATCCAGACTCTGTAAAGGGTCCCATCAATGCTTCGATTGAGGTAAATGAGATGGACAAGGATCAAAATTTTAAGAAATTGTTTCTCTAGATGCTAGGGATAGCTTTTGGTTCTTACCAGAGCCCAGTTCAGGATCAGGTGTTACTAAAACAATAATTGATAATAATTCTTGAAGAAAACAAGAAATTAATGGGATTAGGCAGGAATTGCAAGTTACCATAACCAGCACAAAATAAATTATAGAGAAAGAACATAATAATGCACAAACAGATATTATGAATATGTTGAGACACAGTTTCCTAAATGCCCTCAGCATACATAGCGTCCCTTTTTAAAGACTGATTTAATCAAGCTGCTGAAGGTCCCCATATTGCTAATATTGCAACAATGGAGCAAATGATTCTAATGATGAATGAAGTGCTCCAATTAAGGGGTGAAGTCACCAGAAATAAAGAAATGCTTGAACTTCAGACAGCCCTTATTGAGGGTTTGAAATCCCAAGGTATGTCTAACCAATTTAACAAAGAAAACCACAAAGAACAACATACTAATACACAAATAGTAAAACCTAGTATAAATAAGGAGGCTAAATGAGTAGATAAGCTTAGGGACAAGATTGAGAAAGGTGCTACAACAATTAGTAACAAAAGAAGACAGGACAAAGGGAAATTGGATGAACAAAAGATTAATAAAGTTCCAATCCTGAACCAGGAAATAAAAACAGCAGTTAAGAAACCCAAAGACAATTGCGTAAGTAAAAAATTAACTAAAAAATAGAAAAATAAAACTATTAGGAGACTGAAGCAAGATATGAAGAGTCCTGAAATTAAAGCAGAAAGCTAGACTTAATCACAGACATCTGTCTTTTAGGTAAATGATCTTGATCAATAACAATTTCTTATGGTACTCAGAGGTATTGATAAAAGTGAAGTAGAGAATGAACAGGTTCTATTGATCCTATGTCAATTAATCCATAATGAATGGCTTCAATTAGACATTGTACCTGAAGATATTATAAAGGCCATTCAAGCCTATGATTGTCAGGGTAATGATTTAGTATTGTTGTTTCTCAAACCTGACAGAGTAGCCAATTATCTGTGGAGGAACTCTCATCTCCTTATCAAAATGAATTTGAGTGTGGATTACCCAATTTCAGTTGCTAGCTTAATAAATAGGGGCATTAGAACAGAATTTGATCTGATTGAAAAACTTGCAACTGTTCATACTCTGCAAGATATTATGTTTTTGACAATATACCAATGATTCATCTGGATGTTACAATTTCTATTTTTGGGCTTAATTTGGTGGGCTATGAAACCAATGCAAAACTAACTTCCCTTGTTTTTGAACTCATGGCTAATTTTTTACCTATAGAATCTTATGAGAATGACATCGTTAACTTATATAGTGTTTACAAGAACTGGGAAGATGGTAGTCAGATAGACTTAACACTGAATAATCCCCAGTTAATAAAACTTTTTTTTACAGGATAGCTACAAACTGGATCATTTGGGAATCCATCATGTTGACCTAATTGCCTTACAAAAAATTTGGTAACAGATATTGAAACAGACAGAAAGAACATAAATACATTGTACAATGCTGAAACTAACAACAGGTATGAAGCTCTGTTTGAGGGGAATGAATGACTTTATAAGAATACAGATTGTGAAGGGGCCAATTAGACATTTAATAATTCAATTAATGATACTATCTTGAATATTTCTACTGTGGATTATATGGAAAGATACAGAGAACATTTAGGATTACTGTCTTGGAATATTGCAGGTATTCTTTCTAAATTGAGAGACAATGAATTAAAATAATTTCTCAATCAATGTGATATTATTATGCTTCAGGAAACATTGCATATCACGGATGCTATAGAATAAATTCAACTAAATAGATATCTACAAATACAAAATCTGGGGACAAAGTTAAAAAAAGAAGGGCTGATATATGGGTGGCCTAATTACATATATTAAGATCACTGATTATTTTAAAGTTATTGATTATATAGTTAAACCTAACTACACTCTGGTGATAATTAAAGTTTGGGGTGACCTACCTTTGTTGGGCAATCTCCTCCCCTAAATCCATCATAATATGATAAAAACTTGGCAATTAAAATATTACATGATATAAATTTTATATTATCTACAAATTGTGCATGGAGATCTTGATCAAGGGAGATTTTAATATTAGGTGCTCTAACTGTAAACCTACTGCAAATTTGGATGAAACTGCATTACATTTGGACATTCCAGATAAAAATTCTATAGACAAAAAACACATTGATTTTGATCAATTCATGGAGAACATTTTGAATTCACTTTAGCTTATCATACTAAATGGTACATTACCAGCTGATTGTGATGGGAAGACCACTTGCTTAAATGCAAGAGGAGCTACTACTATAGATTTTGTCCTATGCTCCATTTTTGACTTTATAAGCTATCTGGACCTTGAGATTCTGCAAAGAACAGAAAGTGATCACATGCCCATACTACTATACAGGTCTTCTAACATTCCCACTATGCTTATTAGGGATGAACCCATTGAAATTAGGAACAACAAAGTAAGATCGGACAAACTATCAGTT
Source organism: Neoceratodus forsteri (assembly GCA_016271365.2). Taxonomy (NCBI): domain Eukaryota; kingdom Metazoa; phylum Chordata; order Ceratodontiformes; family Ceratodontidae; genus Neoceratodus; species Neoceratodus forsteri. Next base: position 78,135,538 of record CM028131.1, read on the forward strand.
GGAAAAATTAACGCAGTATCTAATTGGTTTATTCAAAATATAGCAGGTTATTTACAGGAAAATCTTGACCCAGAGAAATTGTACAGCACAATTCTTCAATTGTATTATATATACTTGGATAAATTGACAAATAACACTTCTAAAACCAATATAAAATATAAATACGAGAATTGGTTTTATAAGAATTGTAGACAGGAAAAGAAAAAAATTAAATAAACAACTACAAATTACAAAAAAAAAATCCTACAAGAAAAAAACTATAATAAAACTTAATCAGGCCAGGAAGAATTATAAAAATCATGTTAGTAAAAAGAAAAATAAAGCAGGAGTATTTATGGGAAGTAATGTATAAGGCCATAATGAGTAAGGATGATAAAAAGTTCTGGACACTGGTAGCTGCAGGTACAGAAACAATTTAAACTAGATTAGATATTTTTATTTCTTCTGATGTGTGGGTAGATTATTTATCTAAATTATTTTGGGACAATAAAGTGCAAATTGAGGAAGTGAACATAGAAATTAATGGGGATTTTGTTTGGTTTACACCTATTGGAGCAGGACTAGCAATAAATAGTTTCAAGAAAAGTAAAGATCCAGGGCCTGATAAATTCTCAGTAGATTTTTGCAAAGTGGAAATGGAATGGTTGGCTCAGGTTCTTTAAGACTTATTTAACAAAATGATAATATATGCATACTTCCCAATAACCTGGTTTAGTAGTTATATATATTTCCTATACAAAAAAGGGCTCCAAAAAGGAACCCAGTAATTACAGACCAATTAGTCTATTGGACAATTTATCAAAAATATTTGCAAACATTCTACTGGATAGACTCATGAATTGGCTTGATCAGAAAAAAGTAATGTCCCATTGAAAGCAGGTTTTGTTAAGAACAAAGGCACTGTAACACAAACTTTTCTATTAAATCATCTACTGGAAAAATATTGTGTTCTAAGAAAACAATCACTTTTTGTTGCCTTCGTAGATTTTACATCTGCATTTGATTTCATATCAAGAACATTATTGTGGTTGAAAATGCAAAAGTTGGGTATAGATGGCAATGTAATTAATTTAATTAGGAGGATATATACTGATACTTGGGTGCAGGTTAAACACACAAAAGCAGGTGATCTACAGATGAGATTAAGATTAACCATGAAGTTCATCAGGGTTGTGTCCTGGCTCCAACATTGTTCAGTATCTATATTAATGACATTGTTGTTGCACTGGAGAATCATAATCAGCATGTCCCTAGAATAGGTAACTTTAGGATACCCTTGCTTGCGTATGCAGACGATCTTGATATAGTCTCTACCAGCAGATTGGGCCTGCAGAAGGCCCTGAATCTGATGGAAGATGTATGCAAGTCATACAACCTGAAACCTAATACAAATAAAACACAGGTCATGATATTTGGCAGTACTAAGAAATACAGAAGTATATATCTTGCAAATAAAAGTCTGGAGTATATTAATGAATACCAATACAGAGGTGGTCTGGTTTTCAGCTAATTTGAAATGGAATAAAAACATTAATTACATTATTAACAAAGCAAAAAATACCTTAAAATAGCTGGATCAGTTTAACTTTTTATATGGTGGACGTACAGTAGAATCTTTTATTAAGACTACGAATGTTAAAGTAATTCCACAAATTCTATACTCAGCAGAAATATGGGGAGGAGATAATACCACTAATATTGATTCAGTAATTAATAATGCATACAAGAGATTACTTCCAATGCTTTAGTCACATCTTGACTTGGACAACCAAGTCTTTATTATATGATACAGGTAAGACAGATTAATGTTTGGGTAAAAGCAAAATCAGATGTATCGGAGCCATTAATAAAATTGTGCTTTAAGGAAAAAGAGGAATTATTACAACATGATACTTATAACTAACTAAAAAAACTAAAGTGTTTTTTGGAGTCAAATAGCCTAATATAGTTAAGGCACTGGGATAAACTAAATATCAACACAAGTACAACATACACTAAGTTTATAACTTAAAAAAATATATGAAACAGCTAGACAGAAAGATCTTGCAGACCTGCTGTAAAGTTAATTAACAACTCTAACTGGTTGTTAGGTAACACCACAGAGCATTCTTTAAAGCCCTATTTGAAAATTGTTAGGCTCCCAGATCATAGGACACTTTTGACAAGGTTCAGATTTGAAACATTTGCAAGTAAAGTATTGGACACCAGATATAATAAAGAAAATGAAATTTCTAACTTATGCTTATGCAACATTCAGGAATATGAAGATCTTAGGAATGTAGTACTGAGATGTCTGTGGTATGATCGGCCTAGGAATAGGTATCTGATGAAATATTAGCACCTCTGTAGCATTCCACATAGATATATGTTGGACATGCTATTCAATTTGGAGAATCTGGATTAACTTACAGAATTAGCTTTTCACCTATCTACTATTCTCAAGATCTGGGTAAAAAAAAAATCGATTTTGGCCCATTAAATTTTGTATGGGTTTTTACTAAATGTTCTGTATAGTCTACTATATTTTAGCACTTAGGTTATATGCAAATACATTTATTGTACTGGACTTCTGAGCCATATAAGTCTTTTTTTTCCTTTTTACTAGATTATGGTACTTAGATCCCATGCAGGTATATCTATTATATTGGCCCTCTGAGCTATGCTAGCTATATAATGATACATACTATATGCTTGACATTTATGTAAGAAATTGCTATTATTGTGCTGCTTGGACATCTGTTATTCTGTCTATTTTGTTCAATGTATTCAAGACATGATGGATTGATGTCTACTGTATTTGACTTTGTTTTACAGCTGAAGTGTTAGAGATCTAAAAGCTGTACAGGTTTGTTCTCAGGCTTTTTAGTGAATCTTTTGTATATGTGCATTGTCGTATGGTAATGTTTGATACCTTTCTAGTAATTGATTCTGTAGTATCTATTTTTATTGAAATGGCTATGGCTGATCATATAAATTATTACTTACTTACTTACTGTAAATGGAAGTGCAGGGCCCTTCCACAGCTACATACATATATACATCTATGGAGGGATGGAAGAACAGGGCCCAGGTAAATAAGAATATGATTATTCTATCTCAAAAACTATGGACAGGTGGGAGCGCAGTGCCTGGAGGGCCCTGCATTCCTACAGGCAAATAAGGCAATGATTATACTATCTAAAAAAGTAAGGAAATTCTTTGCAAAAAAACAACATATTAATGCATCAGTTATGGTTCAGGATAAAGTGAAAAACATAGGGAAATATGATGTTAGGATTTCCAACCTTAAAAGCCCTGCCCTGCCCCACTGATGAAGTGAATGAAGGGTGGAATCTTCCTTGGAGTTGTCAACCCTAATACCTTACCCCATTGTATGCCTCATAAAACATACATACCTGTCTCTATCACATCTTAACTTTTCTATTACTACAGTGGGGTGAGCATTAGGGTTGATCTCCCCAAAGAAGACTCCGTCCCTCATCCCTCATTCACTTCAGAAGTGGGGTGGGGTTTTAGGGTTGGAAACCCTAATGTCATATTTTCCTACATTTGTAATTTTATCCTGAACCCTAACTGATGCATTTACATAGTTTTGAAAGGAATATATATATATATATATATATATATATATATATATATATATACATATACATACATGGCAAAAAAACTCTGTTTAATGCATCAGTTAGGGTTGTTCCACAGTGACAAAAGTGAGGAAATTCAGTGTTAGGGTTGAAAACCCTAACTGCGCATTCCCCCCGACCCCACTACTACCACACACACACACTTATACATGCAAGTAGGAGAAGGACCAATGACCTAGAACGAACTAAGCAAGAAGACTTAAAAAGCTTTCTTTTAGCGTAGTTAGCCAACATTGTTGGTCAAGCTGCATGAGCTTTTTATCTTGAAATGTCTGCCACTCACTGAGGAGAGTACTGATGCAGCTAGACAGTCTGCACTGGAAACCATGTGGGTTCTCCTGTACCAAAACCAATCATTTCCTTACAGTACACATAGATTGCCCCATTCAGTCCCACTGCTTGAGATGGTGAGACTTTCTTTCTGACTGCTCCCTCCTCTGCCACCCATTCCTGTCACACTGCTCACTCTAAGCACACTCAGCAAGACACTCCTCTGCTCCTCTTTTCCACACTATGCATGCCGAAGACATACAGTATGCACATCACTGACGCCTTTCTGACTGCAGCATGGCGTGGTAAGGAAAAGAACATCGCAGCCACCATCTGAACCAATCTGAATAGAAGAAAGCATTTGGATATGGCTTGATTGCCACATATGTTGCTGGATCGGGGGGCGGGGGGGGGTGCACATTTTTTCTGAACCAGTTCGCTCATCCCTAAGAATAAGGAGGGGGAGGGGAAGTTGCAGAGGCACTGGCAAAATTAAACAGATGGCCTGACACCCAAAAGTGCACGGTGCTGCACAGAGCGACCAAGAATTCCAGGGAAGAATTCGGGATTGAAGGGGTAAGGCTGGCTTGAACTTCAAAAGAAAGGGACCTGAGAGTCATCATAACTGACTCCCTAAATCAATCTGGCCAATGTTACAAAGCCTACAGCAAGGCCACCAGCATACTGGTATGTACTGGGAAGGCTTTTGATAGCAAGAGAAGAGGCAGCTATAGCTAGATCACTGGTGAGGCCACAGCTGGAATATTGTACCCTGTTCTGGAGTCCCCCAGATAATAAAAGACAAAGACAGGCTGGAGACAGTACAGCACAGGGTAACCAAAATAATTTAGGGGCAGTATGGCAGATCCTATGAGGACTGACTCAGTTCACTAAACATATATGTATAGCTTCATAGCCGCCCTTGAATAGTAGCTGTTCTTGAATAGAAGCCACAGGCAAAAAAACAACTTTGTAATACAACCTGCAAATAGAGTCTGCAGCTACTTTACGAGGGTGTCTACTTTGAACATATCAGTATTAGTTTATTATACTTGCGCTACTTGTTCAACTGGCCACTGCATTTCTGAATACTGGTACTATATAGCAGCTGAGTTGCCAGGAGAACCATAGATACCAGTAGTCATGATAAAGATAGTTTGTACCCCTAATAATACAGTAGCTGGATTGCCTGGAATTCACTAGATGGACTGGTATTTTTTAGTTTAGACACCCTCGGGGAAGTTTGGTGACTTCTGACATAAAACTGCACCCGCCATTCACTTTCTACTACTCACACTATTAGCCAGTACTTGCCTTACTGGTAGTTATGATGAGGACTCCAGAGAAGTTTGTTTGATAATCTATTAGTTTGTAATGCAGCACATGTGAAAACAAAATCAAAACAAACTGTCAGTTCTGACACACACGAAAATAAAATGACGCTGACTGATCCCAGCAGACAAAAGGACAGCATCTACAGTATGTCATGCAGAGGGTGTGTCCAGTACACACACTTACTCAATCTCCACATTGCTTTTGCTATCACAGGGGCTGTCACTGAAGCTATCCGGTGGTTCACCAGCTACTGATAGCTGAGAAAGCTGGGAACTGAGATCGTCAACTTGTTTTAATTTCTCCTGCAGCTGACTGTGCACCACAAATGCCACCCAATCAGCTTTCACACAGGTAATCATGTTGGAATCACAACTGAAGTAATGCCACACACCTAAGGGAGAAAAGTGAACTCTGACAGTTGTTTGACAGTTTAACCGAATGTACTTTTAAATGCGTAGGGCAATCTGGATTGCTGGCCAGATCAGTGGTAATTAATAAAGGCTGCCCTCATTTAATAGCTGTCATCGACTGGAAGCCACAGCTGAAATGACAAATTTGAAATAAAAGCTGCGGCTTCTATTCGAAAATATATGATACTCACTGGAGGCTAGAAGGGAGAGGGGTGAATCGATAGAGATCTTTAAGTTCGTGAAAGTAATAAACAAGGTAAACTACAAGCAACTATTCAACAGGAGTAGCAGGTCAGTAACAACGGGGCATGACTGGAAGCTGGTTGGGGAGGGGGGATTGAGGTGGAAAGTGAAAATATTTTATTTCATAGAGAAAATGGTTGAGCTGTGGAGTGGCCTGCCAACTGGGGTTGTAGAAACACAGAAACATAGACTATGATGGCAGATAAAGACTGCTTGGCACACCTAGTCTGCTCATTTTCCCTATCTACTGTAAATCCTTAGACCCTACTTGATCTCTGATGTTAACCGTCCTTCCCTACAACTAAGGTTCCTTTATATCTGCCCATGCATTTGTGAATAATGTTACTGTTTTTGCCCCACCACCTCTGCTGAGAGGCTATACCAGGCATTCAGACTGTTTCATGATCCCGCTGCAGCAAAATCCATAAATGGGTTCAAGCCTTGCGGGAACACAGTAAGCAGTTCGATAGTGATGTGGGGGTGAGGGGGCAGCAGTAAGGCAGGAAACAAGAGGGAGGCAAGGGGGAACCTCATCTAGACAACAGGTCATGGAGTGGGTTGGATAAATCATAGCAGACTGGATGGATCAGTGGCCTCTTGCCTGCTGACAGTATCTATGACCTCGACACATCTGCGTACATGGGTGGTTGGGCCTCTGCATCCAATCCCTGTCTTTGTGCATGGCTGTGTAGGTGGGTCAGGGGATAGGTGCTGGCATGTACTGCAACCAGAAGCTATGCACCTCCCCCCTCTGCCAAGTCACAACATCAGCCTTGGGGCCCATTAACCCAAAAATCAGAAGTGCCACAGGTAATGGGGTCTATTTAACCAACCAATAAGTTTATTTAACTTGGAGGTGCCTCATCTACTTCTCACAATTTCTTAGAATAAAACGTGGGCTGTCACAAAAGATGTGCAGACTGGTATTTCAAAATTCTTAGTACTTCTCTATATTAATGCTGTGCCCCAAAGTTTTGCCATGTAGTATATGGTTTCTTCTGGGGGGGGGGGGGATTTTCAGTTATTCATCTTCAACTGAAATATTAAAATACATAATGAGTAATTGCTATTAAATACACAATTTTTTTCTAAAAACCCAGGTATAGACATTTTAGGGTACGTATTAACTGGTTACCTTTAGTTTACCTCAAAGGACCCCTTTACATCTTTTTTTGTTTATTGCTTTAACAATACAATGCCTGTAAATGACCAATTATTAGCACTCATTTCCTCTAGCATTCAGTGCTATTTACATTCAGTGCCATCCTCTGTGCATTCACTAACACTCTGTGTCAAACATGTTACCAGGCCAAACCTGGTGTATACCCTCCTACTCAACCCTGCACAGAGCACTCCTGTACCTGACCGTACTGGGACCCTGTAGTCTTAGCCTCTGGCTAGAAAGTCTTCGCTGTTTGTTTTCAATTTATTGATTTCTACTAAGATTTTGGCCTGCAAAAAGTAAAAGCTTTTTTAAAGTTTTACTCCAATAGTTCATACTTTTTCAGATACTTTTAAGAACCACGTGCAAATAAGTATTGTATAAAATATGCTCGCTCACTTGATGTAGCTCCTTTGTCCTTTACTGTAAAGAAGCGAGTGGCTGTACAGGAGTGCCTCTTAGGTCTGAGTGGGGTCTGATATCTAAGTGATACCAGGGAAGTCACTTTCCCAAGGACCTGGATCAGTCCAGGCAAAGCCTGCCAAGAAAGGACCTGGACCAATCCAGGCAATGACAGCTAACAAGGGACCTGGACTAACCGATCCAGGCAAAGCCAGCTAACAAAGGACCTGGACCAATTCAGGCAAAGCCAGCTAACAAAGGACATGGACCAATCCAGGTAAAGCCAGCTAACAAATGACCTGGACCAATACAGGTAAAGCCTTCTAACAAAGGACCTGGACCAATCCAGGCAATGTCAGCTAATAAAGGACCTGGACCAATCCAGGCAATGCCAGCTAACAAAGGACCTGGACCAATCCAGACAAAGCCTGCTAACAAAGGACCTAGACCAATACAGGCAAAGCCAGCTAACAAAGGACCTTGACCAATCCAGGCAAAGCCTGCTAACAAAGGACCTGGACCAATCCAGGCAATGGCAGCTAACAAAGGACCTACACCAATTCAGGCAAAACCAGTGAACCAGTTGGATGGCGTGATCATTACACTATGGGGTTCAATTTTAGCACCCCTCTTCGTAGGCGTACCCCTGTGGAGATGGTCAGGTATCGCCCTTTACAAGATGTTAGCTCTGAAGGCCTAACAGCAGTAGTTGATCTGTCGATTATTCCAGTGGCAAACAATGACCCAGAAGACCTTGTGGTGGCCTATAATATGGCCATTTTGGCAGCCATGGATGACGTTGCTCCTGTCCAAGTTCATCTTCTCTCCATTCGCCCTCAGTCCCCATGGTTTGATGGGACTTTGAGGGAGATGCGGTGATTAGGATGAAGCTTAAACCATTGCTGGTGGAGATCTGCCCTTGATACTGACCACCTTAGATTGATCGACCATTATCAAGCCTATCAATCCGCAATCACTAGTAAGAAGGCAGAGTTCCTGTCTGGGGAGATTGTGGCCACTCAGAATCGACCAGCTCAGCTTTTCTGAACTGTGGACAAATTGTGCAACCCAGCCTGTCTACATGTCCAGAAAGCTTTTTCGCAAATACAGTGCAACAAACTTACTCGATTCTTTGCGAATAATGTGGCTGACATCAGGACAGTACTCCAACCGGCACACTCTATGGGTGTTGCTTTTGATCAGCACTTGACCACTAGCCTTCAGCTTTCCAGGAGTACCTTCGACCGCAAAGAGTTCATGGATGCCATAAGGAGTGTCCAGGGTCCACGCACTATGTGCCATAGTTTTAATCCAGGACCAACTTCCCTGATCTTGGGTTCTGTTGATTCCATTGGTCCTGTCCTAGCAAGGATAGTCTAGTTTCCTAGCTCACTGAAGGAGGCAGTGGTAACACTCCTCTTGAAGAAAGCTTCTTCGGCCCCAAACTGCCATACAAACTACAGACCAATCTCTAACCTCCCCTTTTTAGGGAAGGTGGTTGAGAAGGCAGTGGCCATACAACTGGAGAACCATTTGACCATCCATGACATCTATGAACATCTCCAGTCTGGTTTTCGAAAGAGGCACTGTACTGAGATGGCTCTGGTTCGGGTGCTCAATGATTTCCTGATGGCTAGAGATTGGAAGAACCATTCCATCTTGGTTCTTCTAGATCTCTTATCAGCATTTGACGCTGTGGACCATGGGGTTCTGCCCAGTCATCTGAGGTTCATCTGTGGCCTGTCGGGTGCAGTCCTCAAGTGGTTTACATCTTTTCTCACTGGAAGAACTCAGAGGGTGGTGTCCGGGGTTTATTCCTTGAACCCAATCCCTCTGTCATGTGGGGCCCCTCAGGGATCGGTGTTGTCCACCATGTTGTTCGCAGTGTACATGCTGCCCCTCAGAGACATTGAAAGAAGGTATGGGCTGAGGTTTCACTTCTATGCTGATGATACCCAGCTCTACCTTTCTTTTGCACCTGACCAGGATGGAGGTCTCTCAGTCTTTAACAACTGCCGTACAGAAATCCAGGATTGGATGGCTTCGAGCTGGTTGAAGTTGAACTCAGAAAAGACTGAGGTGCTGGTTGTGGATCTGGGGTGCTGGATAGGGAAGTTGGAGGTAGGCTTGCTCTTGGGGCTTTTTCTTGGGGGCTTATCACTCCCGCCCTCTGAATGGGTGTGAAACCTGGGGGTAATTTTTGATGAAGGGCTGACGCTGCATTCGCAGGTGTCAGCCATCATCAAGACCTCTTTTTACCATCTGAGGAATATCTCCAGGGTTAAGAACCTTGTTCCGTCCGATGATCTTCCCATGTTGGTCCACGCCTTTGTGTTCTCGCACTTTACTTCGGCTCCCTGTACCTAGGGCTACCTGGGGTGGAAATGCTTGCAGCTAGAGCAGAACGCAGTGGCCCGGCTTTTGACGGGAACCTCTTAGTCCTGTCATTTTTCTCTGGTACTACGTGGTCTGCACTGGCTGCTGGTACAGTGGCGGATTACCTTTAAAGTCGGTCTTCTGACTTATAAAGCCCTACACGGACAGGGCAATGACTACCTGAAAGAGCTTCTGGTACCTTACTGCCCTGGGCGATTGCTCCGCTCAGCTGACAAGGGGTTGCCAGAGATTCCAAGGGTGTGTTTAAAATCTTCTGGTGCCCTGGCGTTTGTGCATGCGGCCCCATCCCTTTGGGACTCTCTACCCTGTCAGTTACAGGAGTGCGTGACCGTGGAGGGATTTAAACAAGCTTTAAAAACATACCTCTGGCACCAAGCATTTGGTGACTGATTTATTTTTAATGTCTTTTAGCTGTATCTTCTGTTTTATACTATTTATGCTGCTGTGAAATTTGATATGTTTTTTAATTATTTGTTAGGTGCCTTGGTTTTGGAAAGGCTCCATAAAAATAAAGTTTATAATTATTATTATTATTATTAACAAAGGACCTGGACTAATCCACCCACAGCAAGATAAATAAAAATTTATTTATTTTATTTATTTATTGAATTTTGTTGACCGGGTAGGCCCACTGGGCCCCGGAGGTCCCTTTTTCAGGGGCGACCTGGGGGTAAACACTACAGTACAGGTACATAGAAACAGTAAAAACAGGTAAGAGCTGTAAAATTAACATACAGGTTAACAGACAGTACAAGTAGGTAAGCAGGGCTGCAAGCTTGCATAAATTACAAATGGTTTAAACAGTGATAACACACATAAGACAAATTCCATACTGAATAACTGTGAAAGACTAAATAGCCTTTACCATACAGAAGGTGGAGAGGGAGGAGGGGCCGAGACGTAAGGTCAGTTCCTAGTGCATTGGCAAGTGCTCCTTGTGAACAGGTGAGCCTTGAGCTTAGACCGGAAGCAGGTGATAGACCTTAAAGACCTTAAAATGGCCTTAAAGAACTGAAAAGACCTCTGACTTTTAATTATAACGAAGGCAGGTTACAGCCAAGCTAAGAGCAATTAACTGGAACATTAAAAAAAATATATATCTTCTGCAAAAACACTTATAAATAGCTTTCAGTAGAATTACTATGAGACTACAAGATACTGATGGCAGAGTGATAAGATATTGTTTTCTTGGACCAAAAAAGAGAGACTGAGAAGCTACAGTATGTAGAAGCTGTGAGAGATGCTAGAAACCATATAGGTATTGCTAAGGGATATCGCCTACCATGGGCCTCCTAACAGTACCACAGGTAGGTCCATTGTTCCCTTTTCATTTGAGTTCTGTTCTGAAAAATTCCATCTAAGAAAAAGGCCCCTTCAGCAAAAATATAAAACATGCTAGAAAGTGGCGACCGAGTGTCTCAGCAGGCATTTTAGCTAGAGCAGCTGACAGAGCCTTACAAAGTGGTGATCACTGATAGCTTCAGATGTAAAATACTGGTGGCCAGTACTGTGGGTTTAAGAAGACCACTTTTTGGAGAAAACACTTTGCAACTTGCATGCAGAAGTTAGGCAAAAGGTTAGTTAAAATATAACCTTGAATAGTTTTCTGTGACAGGAATGCTAACATTGCAGTGAAATGCAGTCAGGTCTAGATGGTTCTGTATCTCAGACCAGGAATTTGTATTAGAAGAAGACTGCTGGACACATAAAATAGCTATCTGCTCATTGCTTTGCTTTGATTTTGCTAGGTAAAGAAGAGAATGATTTTGTCATAGCATTTCTAATGAACCTTTCCGATATGTGAACATGTTTTCATGTAGTCTATGCTTATGTAATTTAGTTTAGTGGGTATGGAAGTACCCTAATCATAAAAATGTTAATAAAAACATTGCATGAGTTGTGCCAACATGCCCCAGATCTTTTTTGTAATATACATGTAAATTGAGCACTCATATTATTGTGTCATATGAACCCTAGTACAGTACTCCCCAAATATATCGGTCATGGATATAACATTGTTTTGCTTATATCAGCTGTTTACTGAAAACCCAAACTGTTGCCATGTATACCTGCAATAAAACTTAGCGATATAGTGTGTTATGACAGCCGTGTAAATTGGACTGTTTCTAGGGCATGACTTACCACTGAAAAGTGCTAATTACTACTGCTTAACTGTTATTTGTTCATTCAGAGCTACAGTACTTAAAAGACAGCTGTAGCACAAAGAACTTTATGCATCACTGGGGGGTGTTAGTGTGTGTTTTCTGTTGTTAGCTGCTGCTGTTCTGCTGCTGTTCATCTACATCTCTGTTGCTGTGTTATTTCTGTCAAAAATGTCTAAACGAACAACCCTTAATCTGTCACAAAAAATGGTGATTTTAAAACAGATTGATGACATGCCAAAGACTTCAGTGTGTGAATTAGCTATTCGCTTTGGCATGCCATGATCAACTTTGTCTGACATGCTGAGGGACGAGTTTGAGGAAGAGAAGGACAGCTCTCAGCAGGAATCAGAAGATTTAGTGACCCCATCTCATGAGCGAGCAGCTCTACTAACTCTTCGTAGGGCTATGAAACAAAAAGCCGATGTTGTCCCAGACTGGTCAGCTGTCAGAATAATTGAAAAGATGTGGGCTAAATACACAAAATGGAATTAAAGGCAGACGACAATACCGGACTTTGTAAAGACCGCAGACACAGAATCAAACAGAGTTTTAAAGTAGAAAGTGAAAAGTTCAAAATAAAGTGAATAAAAGTTATGTTTTAAAACACTGAAGCACTAAATAACTGTACAAACAGTAACACAGTAACACAGATAACAACCCCACCCCCCTGCGTCATTACTCAAACAGTGAAATACCGAACACTTCATGGCATACTGCAAGCGCAGCACTAGTGGTCCCACAGCACAGTAAACTCAGTTTAATGTCACTTTAGGGTAAAACGGACACTTGGGTATATCATCAGTTTCAGCAGGGTACAGAGTAGTCCAATTTAAATGGGTTGCACTGTATTGGCATCTGGTTCTGGTACTGGTTCTGGGTGACATAAGTTCGCTGTGACATCATCAGACATGTGTGTGCACACATGCACACTGGGTTTCTGCGCAAACCACAATGCTGAAACGGAAGATTAAAGAGGAAGTGTCAGCAATAAAAGCCTCACACCCAAGTGTGAGGCTGATCCTCCTAATTAGCCCTTTGTGTGCAGAATTACTTTTTTTGACTTACTGATTGCTGAAGTGTAATAAATTATCAAGCTAATTTCACTGACTTGTAAGCTGACATTTCCTGTAACCAGAAATGCCAGACTCCCCTGCAGCTGACATCAGAGGAGAGCTGCAGCAGTGGGAGATTTAATAGCCTGCAGTGAATGTCAGAGTTTTTTATAAACTGTAATTTCTGTTTGCTGGTCTGCTGGTCTCCTGTGGCTAGGTACAGTCACAGAGGACTGTACTAAGCCCTAATTGCACAGCAGGACCAGCAAATATCTGATTTTAGCTTATAAGTTCTTTTACATGTATACTGCAGGCTATTGCTGGCTATTGAATCTCATTGCTCTGCAGTCCTTCTCTGATGTCAACTGCAGAAGATTCTGGAATGTCTGTTTTCACAAAATGGTATCTTAAAAGTCAACAAAATTAGTCAAATACATTCTACTATTTTGCAGTAACAGTAAGTAAAAAAATGATTTTATACACAAAGTACAAATTGGGATCAGCCTCACACTTGGGTGCAATGCTCTTATTGCTGACAGTTCTCCTTTAAGCTGGCTTTCCTCAGAGGCCTAAACACAGTGAGTCTGTTGCTAATTCTATTAGGGGTTATCTAGAAAAGCAAACAGGCATTTTTTTTTACTGTCACCCATAGTATACAATCACATATTTGGCTACCCCCTACCAGTTTTAAACTCTTTCAAATGGTCACCAAATATCTTTGGCATCAAAGTGTTCTCTGTACATTTTTTGATAATTCATGCACTCAGAAGCTGTATGGCACTATGGCTGATTTATAATATCTCTCTAAATGTATACATGCATGTTGGTACACAAGGAGGCAATATAGCATAGTGTTTAAGGGCACTGAGCTGCAAACCTACATCCCATCTGCCCCCACTTTCAAACTCTGTAACCCTGAGCAAGTCACTAAACTTCCTTGTGCTCCCAGGTCACACCTGGAAACAAGCTCCAACTTAGTGTGCCTTTCCTGGTTAAACTATTTCCCCTTTCCCTTTTCTTTCCTATAAATCTGACAACACATTTGTTAATACTGGTCAGTGATTTCTTTTACACGCTGTGTCCTAATATTACATATTGAACACTAGCCCCATCTGTTGAGGTTTTTAAGGCCCGCCTCAAGGTCTTTTTGTTCAGTCAGGCCTTCCCAGACTATATTTTATAGTTTTTTACGGTTTGTTAAGAAAGTTAAATTTGTTGCTAATTTAGTCTTAGAGACTTTAAATGCTACTGAAGTTGAAGGTAGCTAATTATATAGCAAATTTTGTTTTAACCTGCTTAGATTATTGTATTTAATTGATTATTATTGTGATGTGTTGTACTTATCGATTAATGTATAGCGCTCAGAGCCTCCGGGATTGGCATCTTCTTAAATAAAATGTGCCTTGCCTTGCCTTGCCTTGCCATTACATTCCTGAGATAATCTACTATTGGAGATCTCCTGTTAGACACTCACATCATTCTACAATTTTCTTTACAAATTAAAACACCTATACATGGTCACATTATTCTCCCAATCTTTTAAAGCCATTAGCCCTCAGTGTCTCCATGTTGGGTTGGGAGGAACACTAACAATGGCTGGAGAGGATTTTAATTATTTAAGAATATAGTTGGCAATTTGGTGTATATGTTGTATCCCAGCATCCCCTAAATCTTGAAAAAGCAGGGATCCACTTGCAGTCCAGCATGGGCAGTAGACTGGGTGTCTATGCTCTGGATCAGCTCTGCTCTCTACAGCTGCCCCCTGCCACCACATATGGGTCTATATCAGCAAATTGTGTTGGGTGGGAGTTGTGGACATCCTCCAGTGCAGACAGGCATTGGGGAGCTCAAAGTCACAGATGGGTATGATCAATTTGAGTGTGTCCTGGCCCCCATTGTGAATAGGGCCCTTAATTTGTTTGCAAGGTCCGACCTAGAGTTTACAGATTTACAGACTACATTTATGTGTAGTGAGAAGTCAAAGGCATAGTCAAACATGACAGCCAGATATCTGAAAGAGTCAATTGTCATGAGCAGGTGCCATCAAGACACATTATTTATAGCCATCCCGGTGGCATGGAGGGTTGAGGCGCTGTGCGTCTCACCTCATGCCATGCAGACTACTCAGGATTGGGAACAGACAAGGATTATTCAGGGGCTGGCCCAATGAGGGAGGATTAAGCATCCATAGGACTTCTTTCCACCCTTTGGGGGGGTGTTACTGTGGATCACTTTTTAACTGCTGGCAGCTCGACATTACCAGGACAGGGCAAGGATCTCATATTCAGAGCACTAGTGGCATTTTCATGGAGGCAGAGCTTCCCATTGTGCCCACTATATATCCTGTGGGACCAGAGAGAAAATTGGTGGGAAAACACTCCGGCTGCAAGGTGATGACTGATGCCTCACAGGCCATGCACCAGTGACTGGGCACCCCCAACCACTTGGGCAGAGTAAGACAGTGGGAATCTTAGTCCCAGAGAAGCTGTGGGACAGGTCTGTGGGGGGGCAGTAGGACGGGGGCTGCTAGGATAGCTCAGAAGATCAACAAATGATGAAGAAAAACAGACACATTATTTGTCATCTATTATTACCACTGTGCAATTTCTGTGCAAATGTAAACAACACGGTCTGAGTTTTTCTTATATTTAAAACTGGCTTATTTTGTAGAAGCTAATTTTAATGTGAGGTAAATCCATGCAAATTTGTCTGTTAAGGTCTGCAATACCATCTGAGTGATACTGGAGGGCAAGATAATCTGCATACTGAAGAGAACTGCAGGAGGAAACTGTTAGGTAGCAGACTGTTAATGTATAGTGCCAATAGTACAATACCCAATATGGATCCCTGTGGAACACACTCTAGGGCACAAGCAACACCTGAGGATGCCTGTCCAAGTTTCACAAGCTGTATTCTACAGTTAAGTGACTTTCTAAACCAGGTTAGTGCAGTAAGGAATACTCCCAATTCCTTAAGCTTGGAACACAGCAGCAGGAGGTCCACAAGGCCAATAACCTTTCTCACGTCTACAGATATATAGTTACTGTACACAGAGTTGCCACCTGCCCTGAAGCATGGACTACACGGGTGGGCAGCGTAGGGCTAATGCAATCCTCCTATGTGCTCATGCATTTTCATAAGGAATCACCTACCCGATTCAGACAGACTAATGCTGGTTGATACTGCAAAAACAGTGGGGGAATATAAGAATGCACGGGACAGACATAAAGCAATTCTAGTAGGAGGTAGGAAGAAGTAGGCTGTTGGTTAACTAGGATCTGCAGCTTATCCAGTAGGTAGGGGAATGGGCAAACGGGGTGGGCCAAGTGGTCCTTATCTGCCATCAAAGTCTATGTTTCTGTTTTCTATGTAAGGGCATATGGTTCTTTATCCCATGCTAGGCAGACAGTGGTAGGTCAGCCATTAATTACTGGCAGATTGGCTAGATTGGCTTCGATTTCTGCATCCAACCCAATGTTTTCTAGTATATCAGGAATGCAGAAGGAGACCCAATACTCCAATTTAATCTTGCTAGCCATACAGTAGGAATGTATAAGTGTATATGTGTAGTTCTGGGCCCCTTCATAGTGTGCTATTTGGGCATGGTGACATAGTTAAAGGGCTAGAGGTTTCCTTCCTTCATAAAAGCATCATGGAAAGAGACAGAGAGCAAGACAAAGAGAGAACAAGCTGGGGAAAGTGAAACCAAGCCAGAGAAAGAATGCAGGAGAAAGAGCAAAAGGAAGAAAGAACAAGAGAGAGGCAGAGTGAAAGAGCAAGCAAAAGAAAGAGAATGCAGGAGAGAGAGAGAGAGAGAGAGAGAAAGGATAAGAGAAAGAGACAAAGTGAGAGTGAAAAAAAGAGCAAGAAAAAGAGGGAGTGAGGGAGCAAGAGATGAGAGAGAGAGTCTGCCAGAAAGGCAAATGAATGAAAGAAGTGCAGTCAGGGGCCTATCTGCAAGCTGTTTTACTTCTATTTATTTTTTAACTAACATTTCAGTGACTTTTTTATGAATAACAGAGTATAATTGTTTTGTTTTAACTGTGTGTCCTGGCAGTTTCTTTTTATTGTGGTATCAAAAAATAACAGCACACCAGAGTAAATATTGTATTGAATGTTCCGATTCACACAATAGCCAGGACACATCCTTCCCAGGCCTCCAACATAGAGAAGCTTCCAATTTGTTTTGCACAGCATGTCTTACTGGTGGCATCAAGTCCGGTATATCTTTAGCCAGCAAATGCCATTACCAACACTTTTGTTTGAACTTACATGTGGATCCTGGTTTGGCTGACAGCTATCCGACATATGGAAGATTATCACGTAACTGCTGGCTTTTTAATTTATAAAGTTCTGTGGTCTAATAAGCATTCATGATATTATGCTACCAATCCTTAAAAATGTCCTTTAAGTTCCAAACCAGCTTGCTAAGTTAGTGATGTGTAATCTTTCTTGGGAATTTAATTGATTAGTTTTATTTGGCAGGCTTATCGTATTCCATTATGTTTTATTGCCAACTGTGTTGTGCTTTGATGCTGTTTATCTGAGTAGTTAGTTTTAATCTTTTCTTGAATAATAATGAAAACATATATGTAAAAGATAGGTAACCTTTTGAACAATCGTATTTCTAATTCTCTTACATTTTTCTGCTATCAGTCTTTCATTTACTGTTGGAAGCTAGAGCAGGGACAGGAGTGACAATACATCTATATGTGTGTGTTTAGTCAGCAAGTTCCACCTGAACACTGCTGGCATTTTTCACTGGCAATACTGAAAAATAAATACTTTTTATGACATGCTCCTCTAACTCCAACTAGAGATAAGTAGCATTAGTACTCATGTTCAATGTAATACAAATCTTATTTCTGTTGGTGCTCATTTGTGTCCTCTAAAGCATGCCAGTGAGACTCATTGACCATCACCTGATTCCCACTCTTCTGTCAGTTTGAATCTAGTGTGTTACACAGTCAGAGAGAGAGAACTGCAAGCTCAAAACTCTGCTAGTTTGTGACTCCCATTATTTGACTTCCTCGCTTTTTCATCCTGTGCCATGTCAAAAAGCACATCCCAGCACAGCTGGTATACTACAACGTGTTTCCTCTCCTTTAAAGATGGTGTTATCTATTTGCACTGATCATACAGGATGGTTGAAAACAGCAAAACTGCTTCACTTTAGTGAGACGGATTGTTCCTAAGCCACTAAGCAAACATGTGGTGTTAGCCAAAACTAAACTAAATGAACAGCACAAAGGGGTACATACTATTTCACAAGCTCTTACAAACTCCTAGACTAGTGCATACCATGTGATCCTGACTCTGAGTAAGATACTTAACTTCCCTGTGCTCCCAGGTCACACCTGGAAACAAGCTTTATCTTAGTGTACTTTTCCTGGTTAAACAATTTCCCCTTTTCCCTTCCCCTCTAGTGAATATTAGACAGTGAACCACACAGGAATCAAAATGAACACTTGCATTTAATTGCATCTTCCATTCAGTCTGAAAACACACACGGCTGGGGTAACAGGTTACATCATCCTAGGATTTATACTAGGAATGTTAGGTGTACAGAATGCTGAGACCCATATAAGTACACCTCCAGCTAGCCTCTGGACGCTGTCAAACTTTGTCAAGTCTCTTCTCAGAAGTGGGCTCCACAAGTAGAAGCAGTAGTCCAGATGTGGACGCACATAAGTTTTGTAAAGCAGCAAAATGCATCTCCATCTCTGGATGTAAAGGATCTTTTGATACAGCCAATTACTTTAATATTTTTTGACCTGTTAGTCTGCAAGCTCCACCTGAACACTGCTGGCATTCTTCACTGTCAAGCCTGAAAAATAAATACATTTTATGACATGCTCCTCTAACTCCAACTGAGAGATAAGTAGTATTAGTGTTCATGTTCAATGTAATACAAATCTTATTTCTGTTGGACAGAGCACCAGGAGGAAGGAGCTACTGGTATAACTAAAACTTCTCTACTGGGACTATATTGCCCTCCTTCCCTCCCCTGCATCCCCCCACCCTAAACCAGTTCTACTTTTATAGGCGCAGGATTTAACTGACAACAGGAACTTCCTGTTTGGGAGCAGGAAGTGAGTGATCACAGAGCCACCAAAGACTCACCATCCTAGAAGGGCAAGACTAGCTCTCCACCCCCCAGCTGCTGGAGGTCTGACTGTGAGCAAGTAAGGAGCAAGAACAGGAAGATCAGGAGCTAAAAGGGCACAGAGGCAGTAAGTAAGTAGGGGAAGAAAAAAAAGAGGAAAAAGTAAGTATTCCAAACAGCAGTTAAGGGGCCAGAAAAAAGACATGATGGGAGTGGTGCAGTGCAGTGGCTGTGGAGCAGCAGTCTTCTGGGAGACATTCTGGAGGATGCAGCATAGTCCCATCTGTAGGCACCTCTCTGGGCTGAGGGAGGAGGTTGCTCATCTCCAGGCTGAGTTGGCAAGGATTTGTGGGACCTCCTCTCCCACCAAGGGACCACCAGGGTCACTGCCGTTGCCTCAGAGGTTGCCAAGAAAGAGGAGTGGTTGGACCACAGTGGGCTCAGGGAGGGTGAGGGTGGTGGAACAGAGGCTTATCCCTCCAGCTGTACCTCTCCAAAATTTCTATGCTGTTCTGGAAAAGTGTGGTTCCTCTATGGAGGCACCCACAGTGGAGACCAAGGAGGATGCTGGGAACCTCCACAAAGGAGACCAACAGGAGGCTAGCATGGAACCCTACAGGGGAAGAAAACAACTCCTGGTGGGGGACTCCATTATTAGGAAGGTAGAACTGGGTGAGGAAGGGGAGAGGGAGGTAAGGTGCCTGCCTGGCGCCATGGCTTGGAGGGACAGGGAGCAAATCCTCAGGATCACAGGAGCAGCTGCACAGGGGAGGGATCTGGATGTCATTGTCCACCTAGGAAAAATGACCTGGCTAAGAAAGGGATCAGAGAAGTGCAAGAAGCATTTGTGGAGATGGGGAGGGGCCTTAGACAAAGAGCACATACAGTAACCTTCTCGGAGGTGCTGTCTGTCTATGGCATGGATGAGGCTAGGGTGCTCCACACCATGGGTTTCAATCAGTGGTTGACAAACTGGTGTAGAGCTCAGGGATTTGGCTTCATTGAGGACTGGGGGGTCCACCTGGAGGGATGCAGGCCTATACTGGCGTGATGGCCTGCATCTGTCCAGGAGGGGAACCAGGATCCTAGGTGATAGGTTTAAATACTTCATTGGCAAGCATTTAATCTAGCCAAGGGGGCAGGTACTGGAAAGGAGCAGGGAAATCCTAGCCCCCCCCAAAAAAATCAGGGTACTAAGCGAGGTGGACACCAACATAGAGATGTCAACAGGGAGAAGCGCATGGGTAAATGGAGAAAGTGACAAATGCAATAAGGACAGGGATGGGAAAAAAAGGGGGCAAGGCCATTAAGAAATTGAGGGTAATGAGTACCAATGCCTGTAGTCTGGGCAACAAGCTCCCTGAACTGGTGGCCTTGATGGAAGAGGGATGCCTGGATATCATAGCAGTCACAGAAACATGGTACACAGAGAACCATGACTGGGGTGTTAACATACCAGGATACACAACCTACAGGAGAGACAGGGAGGGCAGAAGAGGGGGCTAGCGTTCTCTATGAAAGGGAAGGGATAAAAGCAACTGAACAAAATAGTAAACAGGGAGGAAAGGAGGCACTGTGGGCCACCTTAGAGACTGGAAATGGTATCACAATCCGCACAGGGGTTGTGTACAGACCCCCATGTCAGGGGGAGGGAATGGATAAGGATATAATAGAAGGCATACTTCGGATGGCAGAGAAAGGGGAGATACTGCTGATGGGGGACCTTAATATGCCAGATGTTAACTGGAGCACAATTTGCTGCAGCCACATCAAAAAGCTGGGCCATTCTTGATGCCCTTCAGGTGGCATGCCTCAGACAGCTAGTTTTGGAACCTGCTTGTGAGGGAGCAATCTTAGACCTCATTCTCTCAAATGGGGACAGTTAGAGGATCTCAGATCTAGAAGTGGGGAGCCATTTAGGAACAAGTGAGCACCAAACAGTGTGGTTCATGATAAACTCAGCTACAGAGTCAAGCCATACAAAAGTGAGGGTTCTGGACTTCAGGAGGGCTAACTTTGGCAAGATGGGAGAGTGCTTTAGAAAAGCACTAGCAAACAGGCTAGAAGGAGGGGTGGAGCAACAATGGGGAATCATCAAAACTGCCATTACAGAGGCAACAAGCCTTTGTGTGAAGCAAATAAACAAATCAAAATGAAAGAAAAAGTCGCTATAGTTCTTAAAAGAAGTGGCGGAGAAGGTTAGGGAGAAAAAGATAGCATTTAGGAAGTACAGTATAAGGAAACACAGAAGAAGCAGGACAGAGAACTGTACCAGTTAAGGCAGAAGAAAGCAGGGAGGGTAGTCAGAATAGCAAAGGCACAAACTGAGGAAAAGATAGCCAACTCAGTAAGAAGGGGGATAAAACCTTTTACAGGTATATCGGGGAGCGTAGAAAGACAAAGGGAGGGATAGCGAGGCTGAATAGAATGGATGGTGGGTGAGCAGAGAATGACAGTGAAAAAGCAGGGATACTGAATGAATAATTCTGTTCAGTATTCATAAAAGAGGAAGTGGGGGAGGTGCCTAATTCAATTAACAGAAGCACTCTGGAGAGGGAGGTCGATCCCAGTCCTTTCACAGAAGAAAGGGTTCTGAAAGAACTTCTAAAGCTGAAGGTGGACAAAGCAATGGGGCCAGATGGAATTTACCCCAGAATTCTAAAAGAATTAAGCAGAAAACTAGTGACTCCACTGACTACCTTTTTTAACAAATCATGGGAGGATGGTGTGGTACCTGAGGACACGAAGAAGGCTGATGTGATTCCCCTTCACAAAAGTGGGAGCAAGACAGAGGCAGAAAACTACAGACCTGTCAGTTTGACCTCTGTGGAAGGGAAAGTGATGGAATCACTTCTGAAGGAAAGAGTTGTTGAGTACCTAGAGGCCAGTAGGGCACAGGACCCAAGGCAGTATGGGTTCACAGCGATAAGGTCATGTCAGATGAATCTAATTGATTTCTTTGACTGGATGACCAAAGTAGTAGACCAGGGAGGGGCTGTGGACATGGCCTACCTAGACTTTAGCAAGGCATTTGACACAGTCCCAAACAAAAGATTAGTAGTCAAATTAACCAGCCTTGGAGTGGGTCCCTGGGTGGTAGCCTGGGTAAAACATTGGCTGAACAATAGGACACAGAAGGTAATTGTAAATGGAGTCCACTCTGAAGAAAGAGGGGTTACTAGTGGGGTACCTCCGGGTTCAGTACTGGGTCCAGTCCTTTTTAATGTCTTATAAGTGACACTGCAGAGGGACTGGAAGGAAAAGTATGCCTCTTTGCAGATGACACAAAGATCTGCAACAGTATTGTTACATAAGGAGACGTGGAAAGGATGAGAAGTGACTTGGAAAGGTTGGTGGAAAGGTCAGAAGTGTGGCAACTTGGATTCAATGCAAAGAAGTGCTAAATAATGCACCTGGGAAACAAAATCCCAGGGGAAGATTACACAATGGGGGGGAGGGGGGTTAGTAACAACAACAAAAATGGAAAGGGACCAGGGAGAAATCATATCAGATGACCTTAAGGTTAGCAAGCAATGTGAGAAGGCAGTAGGGAGGGCTGGGGGTATACTGGGATGTATAGGGAGAGGCATCACCAGCAGAAAACAGGAAGTTGTTATCCCCCTGCACAGACAGCTGGTGAGACCCCATCTGGAGTACTGCATCCAGTTCTGGAGACCCCATCTCCGCAAGGACATAGACAGGATAGAGACAGTCCAGACGAGGGCAACCAAAATGATGCAGGGTCTGCAAGAGAAGCCATACAAGGAAAGACTAAAGGAGCTTAATATGTATACCTTTGAGAAAAGGACAGAGAGGGGGGACATGGCAGAAACTTTTAAGTATCTCAGTGGAATCAACAAAGTCCAAGAGGGTAGCAACTTTCAGAAAAAGAGATGTGCAAGAACAAGGGGACACAATTTAAAGATATGGGGGGGGAGGTCATGGGCAATGTGAGGAAGTATTTTTTCACAGAGAGGGTGGTGGACACATGGAACAGCCTTCCTGAGGAGATTGTAGGGTCTAAAACTGTGGGAGAATTCAAGAATACATGGGACAGACAAAGAGCAATTCTCGTGGGGGTAAGAAGAAATAGGCTGTTGGTTAACTAGGATTAACAGCTTATCCTGTAGGTAGGGAAATGGGCAGACTAGGTGGGCCAAGCAGTCCTTATCTGATGTCAAAGTCTATGTTTCTATGTTTCTATGAGTAATTGCTATTAAATATACAGATTTTTTTTCTGGGAACATAAGTACAGACGTTTTAGGGTACGTATTAACTGGTTACCTTTAGTTTACCTCAAAGGACCCCTTTGCATCTTTTTTTGTTTATAGCTTTAACAATGCAATGCCTGTAAATGACCAATAATTAGCATTCATTTCCTCCAGCATTCAATGCTATTTACATTCAGTGCCATCCTCTGTGCCTCCACTAACACTCTGTGTCAAACATGTTACCAGGCCAAACCTGGTTTATTCCCTCCTACTCAACCTTGCACAGAGCACTCCTGTACCTGACAGTACTGGGAGCCTGTGGTCTTAGCTTCTGGCTAAAAAGTCTTTGCAGTTTGTTTTCAATTTATTGGCTTCTACTCAGTTTTTGGCATGCAAAAATGAAAAGCTTTTTAACATTTACTCCAATACTTCATACTTTTTCAAATGCTTTTAAGAACCACATGAAAATAAGCATTGTATAAAAGATGCTCACTCATTCACTTGATGTAGCTCATTTGTCCTTTAATGTCAAGATGTGAGTGGCTGTACAGGAATGCCACTTAGGTCCATGAGGGGTTTGATGTCTAAATGATACCAGGGAAGTCACTTTCCTAGGACCTGGACCAGCCCAGGCAAAGCCTGCTAACAAAGGACCTGGACCAATCCAAGCAAAGCCAGCTAACAAAGGACCTGCACAAATCCAGGCAAAGCCAGCTAACAAAGGACCTGGACCGATCCAGGCAAAGCCATTTAACAAAGAACCTGGACCAATCCAGGCAAAGCCTGCTAACAAAGGACCTGCACAAATCCAGGCACATCCCGTTAACAACAGATCTGGATCAATCCAGGCAAAGCCAGTTAACAAAGGACCTGGACTAATCCAGGCAAAGCAAGCTTACAAAGGACCTGGACCAATCCAGGCAAAACCAGCTAAAACAAGCATTTATCAATGCCGACTGTTGCCTCGCTGGAATTGACATTGGTAGTGTAGGAGTTAGAGATGCATAATCAGAATGGCAGTGAAGTATTGAAGTGATGCAAACCCCACCCCCATCCTGCAGAGACTGACAGGCATTAGGGTGTGCCTTTGGGTCGTCAGCTATAATGCTCATGCCATTGTACCTCACCCTACCCTGTAGACACTGACAAGTGTCGTGGTGTGCTTTGGTGTCTTTGTGCCTTATATTTACCCCATTCCATTAGGAAATACGCTGAGGTGGGTGCAGTATATGAGAATGGGGTGAACTTTGGGGCTGAACACTCCAAGGCACACCTTGATGCCTGTCACTGGCTGCAGGGTGGAGGTGGGGGTGGAATGGTGGGAGCATTACAGCTGATGATCCCAAGTCATGCCCCTGATACCTGTCAGTCTCTACAGGGTGGGGTGTTACAGTTGGAAACCCTAATGCCATAGGTGTGTGTTGGTATTTTCACTCCAAATTATAAACATGAGTGTTTTGTGACCCCAAATCATGAAGAGCGGCACTTTCACTTTGTTAGCGGAAAGGTGATTTTGCACAGCGACTGCGCCATTTGGCATCACAGGTATAGAAACACTTTTTGGGCAGGATATGGAAAATGACAACTGTATTGTTCATGAGGCGGTGTAAAAAAATGGCAACATTGAAATTCTGGAGTGACAATATGAAAAATTGGTGAAGTCATGAGCATGAATAGAAACTGCACAACGCACGTCCTTAATCCAATTGTTTTTTGGATTTTTTTTAACACATTTTCAACATAGGCATTTTGGGACCTTGCCTCATGAACAGTGGCACTGAGTTCGTTAATCTGTTTCAAAAAGTTGATTTCCCACAGCGACCACGCGATTGTATGCCACAGGTGCGAAAACACATTTCGGGCAGGATGTGAAAAATAACAGCTGTACTGTTCACAAGGAGGTGTGAAAAAATGCCAGTGTTGAAAATGTGGCATGAAATATTGCAAATTTGTAAAGTTACAACTGCACATAGAAACTGCACAACACATGCTTGTAACACAGTCATTATGGACGTTTGTCATCAAATTTTCAACATAGGCATGTTAGGACCTCTGCTCACGAATAGTGTTACTGTCATTTTGTTAATCTGTCCCTAAAATGGATTTCCCACAGCGACCGTGCTATTGTGCGCTGGAAGTGAGAAAACACATTTTGGCCAGGATATGTAAAATGACAGCTGCACTGTTCATAAGGATGTGTGGGAAAATGGCAAAGTTGAAAATGTGAAGTGAAAATATTACAAATTCATGAAGTTATGAGCGTGCATGGAAACTGCGCAACACGTGCTCATAAAACAGCCATTTTTTTAATTTGTTTTCACCAAATTTGCAACATAGGCTTTTTGAGAGGCCCTCTCATGAACAGAGGCACCGTCATTTTGTTGATAGGTCCCAAAAGATGATTCCGCGCAGTGACTGCAAAATCACCTGCCGGGACTGAATAACAACATGACAGTGACTGAATTCATGAGGAGGGGTCCCAAGAATCCCATGTTGAAATCTTGGTGCCAAAATTCCCAAAATGGCTGAGATATGCACCAATGTTGAAAAAACCCTATTTATGCCATTATACAGCTTACCCGCATTTCCTCAGTTCACGGTCAGCGTTGAAGAGTGCATACATGTTCCCGGTGTAGTATCAAATTATGCTACCCATCAGAATTTGCTTCCCTCATCAACTGCGCATGTGTATTAATGTCATGCATGCACACTGCAACAGTCAGAGGGTAGCAAATTCTGACAGCGAAGTCCAGGGGAAAAACTCTGGCAGGTGGGCATTAAAAATTTGTGCAAAAGGCGAAACCCTGCAAGTGAGACATAAGTTTTTAAACAAAACCTGTATATCGTCCCCTCTGTCTCTTGAATGATCATTGGACATGATGGATAATCTCAGTTTTGGTCTGCTTACGTTCGATGACAATCAAAGGAAATTGTACAGTATCCTGTACTCAAATGCTAATTTAATCCTTATAGCACGCAACGTATTGTAATAGTGATCTGATTTTTCAATGCAGACTTATTTTGGTTTACTAAGTTTATTTATTTGGGTACTTAAGATTAATGTTTTTATGTTTTGAGTATCAACTTTCTCTGTAATCTGAGTTCACTGTCAAAACCTGATTCTTGTGTGTGTGTGTGTGTGTGTGTGTGTGTGTGTGTGTGCTAGTCTTGTTGCAGTGTTACTCATTAAAAAAATAAAGGAAATCCTGACACCTCACCCTGTGTCTCAATTAATGCATAAAACATTTCCTTAAAAGATCAAGGTATTAAGTGTTCTTTTATTCAAATGTGAGTAGGGAAAGGAATAAGGATACTGTCTATATACTGTACTGTCCATATCGTGTACCTTATATCATTGTGCCCTATATTTCAGCGAACTAGTGTGGTATGCACTTTATGTCTTATAGTTAGTCATAATAGCTACTGTAAGTAGCTCCTGTCAAATGTCAGAACTACTACATATTATTCTGTTAAGCAGTATAGGAGGAACATTGTTTATCCAGGAGTAGCACACTAAGCTGAAGCTTGTTTCCAGTTGCAACCTGGGAGCACAAGAAAGTTAAGTGACGTGCTCAGGATCACACAGTATGCATCTACATGGCTGTGGGATTCAAACCCAGGTCTCCAGATCTGTAGTTCAGAGCCTTAACCCACTGCACTATACTGCCTCCTATATAAACTATATACAGTGGATGCAAGTGGTTATTTGAGAAGCTGAGCACCTCGTTTGGTGACTATTACAATCTCTGTTGTGAAGCCTATTGAGGTATTGTGCTACAGTTGTGGTATTTGGAGGGGGTGCCTATGGGGTATTCTTTACCCTATACTCTACACTCTGCAGGTGTCAAAATGTATCATGAGTATTTTATGTTCAATTTATGCCTGTTCTTGGGTGCTTGACCACTGAATCCTCTGTAGTCTGTTAAAAAAAAATACTTGCTGTCTGCTGTGATTTTGTTTTTGATTTGCATGCCTTCCTGGTCGAGAATTGTGTCCCATTTTTGAGCTATTTACTCATTTTATGGTGCGCTTCAGGGGCGGCATAGTTTCCTAATGTTTACATGCTGCGGGTACTGGACTGATGTCCTTATAAATGGAGCAGCTCCATGGCTTCCTCATTCATTTCACTGAAGAACAGTGTTTTTCTTAGTACTGCACTCTGTCATTTTTTCATTTGAAATATTTTAATTGTGCCTTATGAAAATAGTATGTTACCCTATAGTGACCATGTTGTGCTTTTAGATGGAAACAGTTTAATTTTTCCAGCAGATGGGCTGAAGGAACCTTCCCCCACCCAAACAGCATTCCCAGTTGTATGTGGGGACTATAGAAGCAGCTCCTTGGCATCTCCATGCATTAGTGGTGTTCATAATAGTTTGCGAATTAAATCTTTTCAGTGAAGTGTTTGAATACAGTGGCTTAACCTGTACTATCATGATGTGCTTTATTTCTGAAAGCTAGACTTTGGCAGCTGATGGGCTGAAGGAGACAACCCCTTCCCCCATTAGCATTCCGAGTTGCATGAAGGTCAGGGAGATTATATTTTGAACTGTCAGTAGTTCACATTCTTGAACTGCAGCTATTTACAGTCAGTGTAAATGATTAGGAGTTTCACATTAGTATTATAACTCTGTGTTTTACACTGTTGTGCAAGCTGCATGTGTTCTATACAATATACAGAGCAATATGTGGTTAGTGTTGTTATCCCAACCCTCCAACGGTTCCAAGTCACAAGAGTGAATCTTTTTCAGTGACTTGCACAAGAGCAAGCACATTGTGGTGAACACAAGTACAGAACACAGCTATGTACGCTGAATACCAAATTGGCGCATATCTGATTACATGTTTAATGCAGGGGTATTGTGGCCCCCACATCTCCCTTTGTGGGGTTTAAGCCTCCATCCCCCCAAACATTAATAAGCATGTCCTGGGGGGGTGGACACTGGAGGAAAGATGAGGGACTGAGGACAGCAATAACTTGTGAAAAATAAAATGACATACCTGTCTGAAGTCTTGATCTTGGAGTCACCACCACCACAGCCGGTATCCCTACCCACTATGCTACAAGAGTAGCTTGGTGGCAGCATGCTCTACATCCCTGGTTAGCACATCCCTCTTCTCCCCCTTCCGTCCCACTGCTAATCCCGTCCCTCACCATTTTTTCCAATCCTCCCTTGCTATTCTGTCATTCGCTATCCCTCCACAGTAGCCAAACTAAATCATCCCATTCCAAGGCAAAAATATGGGTCTTCAGAGGAGCTGACTTTGATAAGATGGCCAACAGAGTTAAGCTAGCCTTGGCAAAAAGAAATACAGGTGACGGGGTACAGGCAAAGAAGACAAGCATTAAGGATAAAGAACCTCTGTGCGCAAACACTGAGGCAAGGGTTACCCCAAAGGGCATTTGGCTGGGGAACCAAGTTTCAAGAAAATACAAAATCATACATGCCCACACAATGCAAAGCATCATGGGCTGCATATGCAAATCACCACAGAATGTTATGCTGGTTCAACTTTAAGCAGAATTGCATGGTGCCAAAAGGCCTCTCACACAGTTTGCAAAGGGTGCTAACAGAAGACATAGACACGTGTTTCGTCCTACCAGGACTCATCAGTATGCCTCGTCTGTTTGACACCCCAGTGGAATGGACCAGCTACCCTAAGACAGTGTGTCTTGGATATGTTGTGGTGAACCCATTAAAATAAAAAACTATTTAAAAGACAAAGAACCTCTGTGCGCAAACACTGAGGCAAGGGTTACCCCAAAGGGCATTTGGCTGGGCATTAAGGATGCAATACTTGAAGCAACATCCCACTGTGTTAGAGAGAGAGAAGTGCTAAAAAGGAAGGAAACCACCTTGGTTCTCAAAAACAGTAGCAGAAAAGGTCAGAGCCAAAAGGCTGACCTTCAGGAAATATAAGGGAATGCGGCAGGATGAAGCTAGTGAGCTATACCAAACTTCCCTAAGGGAAGCAGGGAAGGCAATAAGGCAGGTAAAGGCCCAAACCAAACAAACACTAGCACAAACAGTAAAAGACGGTGACAAGAGTTTCTATAGATACATTAGTGAAAGGAGAAAGTCCAGAGGAGGTATTGCTAAGACCAAATGGGATAATGGGGCATGTGAGGAGGAGGACCATGTAAAAGCATCTATCCAAAATAGATACTTCTGCTCAGTATTTACTGAAGAGAAGGTAGGGCGTGGCCCACAGCTCAGCACCATGGACACAAGGGGGAGGGAGGTGTGCACTAGTCCCTTCACAAAAGAAAGGGTCCTACAAGAGCTCGATAAACTTAGGGTGGACAAGGCAATGGGACCTGATGGCATACATCACAGGGTACTAAAGGAGCTAAGGGTGGAACTAGCAAAGCCATTATCAGAACTGTTTAGTGAGACTCTGAGCACAGGAGAGGTCCCAGAAGACTGGAGATGGGCTCATGTGATCCTGCTCCACAAGATCAGTAGTAGGGAGGAGGCAGGGAACTACAGACCAGTCAGTCTTACCTCAGTAGTGGGCAAGATTATGGTGGCATTCCTTAAGAAAAGGATAGTGCAACACCTGGAATCCATAGGCGCACATGATCCAAGACAGCATGGGTTTACAAAAGGAAGGTCCTGTCAAACTAATCTCATAGATTTCTTTGACTGGGTAACCAGAGTGGTGGATCAAGGGGGTGCAGTTGATGTCACCTACCTTGACTTCAGCTAAGCTTTCAATACTGTTCCACATAAAAGATTGATTAATAAGCTGGGTAGGCTCAGGTGGGTCAGAAGTTGGTCATCTGGGTGTCAAACTGGTTGACGGGCAGAAAACAGAGTGGTGGTAAATGGTATACAATCAAAACAGATGCAAGTCATAAATGCGGTACCTCAGGGATCAGTCCCGGGGCCAGTCCTCTTCAATATCTTCATCAGTGACATTGCAGATGGACAGGAGGGTAAGGTTTGCCTGTTTGTAGATGACACCAAGATCTACAACAGATGGGGTGGGCAGAATGAGAAGAGATCTGGATAAACTAGGAAAATGGTCAGAAGAGTGGCAACTGGGAGCCCGGCCTGGTGGCACTGAGGGTTGAAGTGCTGGATGCCACAGCTCATGCTACGACAGTGACCCGAGCTTGGGAGCAAGCTTGGGTGCCAGGGGTTGGCAGGGGTGGCTGAGGATTGAGCACCTGCAGGGCTGCTCTCCTCCTTGGGGGGGGGACAGGGCATTGCTCGGCGTGCAAGCGGCTCCTGGTGGAGACTGGGGGTGGTGCAGCATGCATTGTAGCATGTACATAGCGTGGATGATAGCATCGCTGATGCTTGGCAGGGTTGCCATGTGCCGTAGCATCAGGGATGTGCATTACACACAGGAGGGGGGATTGCACAGCAGAACAGGGAAAACACCAGTCTGCGGGGTAAGTAATGGCACCTGTCCCCATGCCCACTGCCGGGTCTATCCTGCCCGGCCTTCCCATGTCCTCCACCCGGGCTGTCACCCACTAACCGGAGAGTGACTGTATAGAGCGCCCAAGAGGAGGGGCGGCCCCACCCCAGAGGGGTTAAGCTGGGGGTGCCAGTTGTGTGGGCTGAGAGGGAGAAGAGAGGGGTCTCAGGTAGGAAGACTTCAGGTGGGGCAGGAACAGGCAGGATGCCTGAGAGAGGCTCAGCAGACAGCTACCGGAGGGAAACAAATAGGTAAAAAAAAGGTGGCAACTGGGATTTAATGCAAAGAAGTGCAAGATCATGCACATAGGGAAGAGGAACCCTGAAGCCACCTATAGGCTGGTAGGGGAGTTGCTGGCAGTCACAAGAGAAGAAAGAGACTTGGGCATCATCATCACAGATGACCTGAAATCATCCAAGCAGACTACTAAAGCAGTAGGTAAGGCTAGGGGGATGTTAGGGTGTATTAGTAGGAGTATCACAAGTTGGAAGAGGGAGGTACTAATCCCTCTTTACAAGACACTGGTTAGGCCCCATCTGGAGTGCTGCGTGCAGTACTGGAGGCCACACTTTCACAAGGACGGTAACCAAATTGAGGAAGTCCAGAGAAGGGCAACCAGAATGGTGCAGGGACTCATCAGAAAACATATGAGGACAGAATATGTATACCCTAGAGCAAAGTAGGGCAAGAGGTGATATGATCAAAACATTCAAACACCTTAAGGACATTAACAAGGTGAAAGAGTCTAACGTTTCAATATAAGACAAATAGCAGGACAAGAGGACACAACATGAGATTAGAAGGCGGCCAATTAAGGGGTAATGTGAGGAAGTTCTTTTCACAGAAAAGATGGTAGATGCATGGAGCGGCATACCTCATGAAGTCATGAATATGAAAACAGTGCAGGGCTTCAAACAGGCATGGGATAGGCATAAGGGTGCAATACAGATGAGTATGACTAGAGAGGCTATTGACAGAGCAAAGGCCAATGGCACATTCATAAGGTAGAAAAAGAAATGGGCATACTGGATGAGTCTTGCAGTCCTTATCTGCCTTCAACTTCTATGTTTCTAAGTTTCTATGATTCTAAATCTAAAAACAAAGAAAATGATATGCTCATTTATCAGTCGTTCATTTTTATTTGCTCTTTTGACATGATATCCCTTCCAACAAAGTCTGATTGTATTGCAATTACGTGTCAGTGCAGGCATTATTACCTCAGTAGTTATGTATGCTTCCTTTGGCCTATCAGGAATGCTGTCAGCCACATGCCAAGTATGATACAGTGGTCCTGCGATGTGCACATTATTACAGAGAATGGTGTCCTAGAATCATAGAAATTGACTGCAGATGAGGACCAATAGTGTTACACAGTGTGTCCATTCTCTCTACTTACTGTAAAAGTTGCATACCCTACTTGATATCTGGCTTTACCTTCTTTTTCCTGTCACTACTGCTCCCCTTTGCCAGTTCCATGCTTTATTAAATTCCCCCTCAGTGTTGTCCCCCACTTCCTCAACTAAGAGTTAATTCATTCTAGGCATCCACCACCCTTTCCCTGAAGAAATACTTCCAGATGTTACCCCTGAGACTACCCCCACCAAACTCACGTCATGTCCCCCCTTCATGAACATTTACGTTATGGAGATGCTGCCCTCTGACTCACTGTTTATGACCATTAGATACTGGTAGGTTTCTATTATGTCTCCTCTGTCTCTCCTTTCCTCCACGGTACACATAGGGAGGTTCCTCAGTCTCTTTTATTATGAATTTTGTTTTAATCCCTGCACCATCCTTGCTGACCCTATTGGAACTGCATCCACACTGTCTAACTCCTTACAGAGATGTAGCCTCCAGAACTGGACTTAGTAGGAGATGTGGCCTTCAGAACTAGACACAGTACTCCAAATGAGGCTTCACGAATAATCTGTGCAGTGGCATCACCACCTCTTTTCTTCTGCTGGTGATACTGATCCCTGTGCATCCCATCATCACACTGGCTCTCCCCGCTGGCTTGCAATATGGTTTGGTTGCTGTTAGGTCATCATTATCCCCAAATCCCTCTCCTGCTCGGTGACCATCCGTATCACACCCCCCATAATGTAATCCTCCTCTGTCTTGTACCCCCGTTTCATGATATAGCACTTTTTTGCATGGAATCTCAGATGTAGCACTGTACATCATCACTCCAGTTTATCTAGGTCCCCCTCATTTGTCCCCCATTCATGGAGTGTGCACCCGCTTGCAGATATTACTGCCATCTTTAAAGAGGCACACATTCCCTCCCAGCGCCCTCCCCAAAAATGTCACTTAAGAAGCCATGAAATACAACTGACCCCAGAAGAGATAAATGTGGCACCCCACTGCTCACCCTATTTTGCTTAGATTGACCTCCATTTACCACCACCCTCTGTTATCTGTCACTCAACCAGTTCCTAACCCGGTTTACCACCTTATGACCCACTCCCTGGCTGCCCAGCCTGTTCAGTACTCTTCCATGTGAAGTGGCATTCAAGGCCTTACTGAAATCAAGGTAGGTGTTACCCACCACTTCTCCCCCCCCATCCACTTCCCTTTTCACCTAGTCAAATATATCAATTATATTTGTCTGACATGTCCTTCCTGCTGTGAAGCCATACTGTGTCATGTCTGGTGCTCCGCTGGTTTCCAGGTGTTAAACGATCCTTTCCTTCAGTAGTAAAATCCTTAATTTTCCACACTACTGAGGTTCTGCTGATTGGTTTCCACTTTTAAGCCTCCTCACTACCCCACTGTTGTGAAGAGAGACTATGTCTTCCCATCTCCCATCCTCTGTAAACACCCCCATAGTGACTTATTCATTCAAGATCCATTGGTTGTGTTGCAAGCCATGCAATTGCATGTGGGCAGTGAGGGCTGTCTGCTGTCATGGATGTGACTCACTCTGGAGCATTGCATGTTTGAATTATTCAGCTGGCTGCATGAAATTAGAATTAATGCACCTGTTGCTATGATGACAGGCCAAGCGGAGTTTGACTCACATTTGCTCCCACTCTGGCTTCACACAGCTCTCCCTAGAATGGCATAATAGAATGCCTGTCATCCCAATTTACTTTTGTCATCAACCTTTCCACCCACATTCCCTCCTCATCCTTGTAGAAGATGTCTGGATTGTAGTTGCTGGTCAACCCACTGAAGTGTTATGATGTATGGGCTGGCAGTATAACCTAGAGGTTAGAGTAGCGAGCTGTGAATGAGCTTGGTACATCCAGCAGAGCAGACCTTGCTTTGATTCTCACAACATCCCCTTGCATACTATGTAACTCTGAGCAAGTCAGTTAACTGCCCAGTGCTCCCAGGTCACCCCTAAAAACAGGCACTTGTGCCTAATGGACCTTACCTGGCTACCAAAGACTAAAAAAAAAAGCATTTGCCAATGCCGAATGTTGTCTCGCTGACATTTGTACTGGTAGTGCAGGAGTTAAAGATGCATAATAGGAAAGGCAGTGAAGTATGGAACTGATGCCAACCTCACCCCAACCCTGCAGAGAGTGACAGGCATTGGGGTGTGCCTTTGGGTCGTCAGCTATAACGCTCATGCTATTTCACCTTACCCTACCCTATAGACACTGACAAGTGTTGTGGTGTGCTTTGGGGTCTTTGGGCCTTATACTTACCCCATTCCATAAGGGAATACGCTGAGATGGGTGCAGTGTAGGAGAATGGGGTGAACTTTGGGGCAGAAAACTGCAAGGCACACCTCGATGCCTGTCACTGGCTGCAGGTTAGGGGGTGGGGTGGAATGGCGTGAACATTACAGCTGAGGTTTTGAAGTCACACCCCTGATGCCTGTCAGTCTGTACAGGGTGGGGTGTTACAGTTAGAAGCCCTAATGCCGTAGGTGTTTGTTGGTATTTTCACTCCAAATTTTCAACATGGGCTTTTTGTGACCCCACCTCATGAAGAGCAGCAATATCAGTTTGTTAGCGGAAAGGTGATTTTGCACAGCGACTGAGCCATTTGGTGCCACAGATTCAAAAACACATTTTGGCAGGATGTGAAAAATGACAGCTGTACTGTTCATAAGGAGGTGTAAAAAATTGCAATGTTGAAAATCTGGAGTGAAAATATGAAAAATTGGTGAAGTCATGAGCATGCATAGAAACTGTGCAACACACAGGTCCGTAACCCAATTATATTTGGGATTTTTTTAACCACATTTTCAACATAGGCATTTTGGGACTTCCCCTCATGAACAGTGGCACTGTGATTTTGTTAATCTGTCCCAAAAGTTGATTTCCTACAGTGACCATGCCATTGTGCGCCACAGCTGAGGAAACACATTTTGGGCAGGCTGTGAAAAATGACAGCTGTACTGTACATAAGGAGGTGTGAAAAAATGCTGGTGTTGAAAATGTGGCCTGAAAATTTTGCAAATTTGCGAAGTTACAAGGGTGCATGGAAACTGTGCAATGCACCCTTGTAACACAGTCATTTTATGGACTTTCATCATCAAATTTTCAACATAGGTATTTTAGGACCTCTGCTCAAGAACGGTGCCACCTTCATTTTCTCAAACTGTCCCAAAAACTGATTTTGCACAGTGACCATGCTGTTCTGCACCGGACGTGCAAAAACACATTTTGGCCAGGATATGTAAAATGACAGCTGTACTGTTCATGAGGAAGTGTGGTAAAATGCCAATTTTGAAAATCTGGAGTGAAAATATTACAAATTCACAAAGTTACGAGCGTGTGTGGAAACTGCACTATGCACTCTCGTAAAACAGCTATTTTTTGGATTTTTTTCACAAAATTTGCAACATAGGCTTTTTGAGAGTCCCCTCAAGAACAATGGCACTGTCATTTCATTGGTTGGTCCCGTAAGGTGATTCCGCTCAGTGACCGCAGAATCACCTTTCGGGACCGAATAGCACCATGACAGTGACTGAATTCATGAGGAGGGGTCCCAATAACCCCATGTTGAACATTTTGTGACAAAATTCCCAAAAATAGCTGAGATATGCACCAAAGTAGAAAAAAACCCCTATTTATGCCATTATACAGCTTACCGGCATTTCTTCAGTTTGTGGTCGCCTTTGAAGAGTGCAGACATGTTCCTGGTCCACCAAAGATCATCGCGCCATACTCCGAAGGTAAGTATGGGGTAAGCGGGGGTATGGGGAGGCAGTGTATGCAGAGGGTGGGTGTGGGTTTGGGGAGAGAGCAGGACAGACTGTGAGGGGCCATTTTCTGTTTTACAGGTTTAAATAACAAAATAAAACACATCGCGGAATGTTTTTTTTTCAGGGGCATTTGGCACACTGAGGTGGGCTTGCAGCATGCTGCCTGAGTGTTTTGGGGGGGTGCTGTAGCTGACTGGTGATTGAGCACCCTCCGGCACATATCAAAGGTGGGGCAAGATTGGCGATTGGGCACCCTTCAGCACATAATGGTATTATGCCGACAGGGAGTGACCCCCATCGGCAAATTAAGCTGTGGACTGAAGCTGATGGAGATTGGGCTTCCCATTGGTAAAGAAAGACTGTTGGGGGGGCTCATGATGCTGAGGGGGAATGGGCACCCCGTTGGCACAGAACTGAAATGGGAGGAGGGCCATTATGCCCACGGAGAGTGGGCTCCCCCATCGGCACATGAACTGGGTAGGGGCATGCCAACAGGGCAATTGGGCACCCCCTGAAGTTGGCATTGTGGCAGGTGGCGGCAGTCACTGCCGCCATGTTTAATGGACTGCTTTTACCAGGAAGGGCACTTTGGGAGGTGTGCTCTGGTGCCGCTACATGATGAGCTTGGTTTTCATTGCAGCAGACCTTTTCTTAGATGTGCTCACCTCATTAAGTATTGCTGGTGTGGTGCCTGCATGCTGGCCTATTGGGGAATGAGGGATGCACCTACTGATGCATGCCCTGCATTTGCCCACAGTGACTGCACCTCCAAATCTGCTACTAATGTAATATGTTGGCTGGCGCGCATGCGTGAACCAACATAAAAAGGACCTGGATAAATCCAGGCACAGTCAGTTAACAATGGATCTGGACCAATCCAGGCAAAGCCAGCTAACAAGGGACCTGCACCAATCCAGGCACAGCAAGCTAAATAAAAATGGCCTTAAAAAACTGACAAGGCCTCTGACTTTTAGTTATAACTAAGACAGACTAAAGCCAAGCTGAGAGCAATTAACTGGAACATTAGAAAAAAAATATATCTTCTGCAAAAACACTTATAGATAGCTTTCAGTAAAATTCATATGAGACTACCAGCTACTGATGGCAGAGTGATAAGATATTGTTTTCTTGAACCAAAGAGGAGAGACAGAGATGTAACAGTATGTAGAATCTGTGAGAGGTGCTAGAAACCATATACGTAGGTGCTGGTAAGGGATACTGCTGACCATGGCCTCCTAACAGTATCACAAGTTGGTCCCAAGTTCCCTTTATTTTGAGTTCTGTTCTGAAAAATTCCAGCTGAGAAAAAGCCCCTTCAGCAAAAATATAAAAAAGTTAGAAAGTGGTTGTTTAGTGTATAAGCAGGCATTTTGGCTACAGCAGCTGACAGAGCCTCACAAAAAGCTGTAAGACATTGGGTACACTCTTTGTCGCTATCACTGGTAGCTTCAGATGTAAAATACTGGTGGTCAGGACTGTGGGTTTAAGAAGACCACTTTTTGGAGAAAAAGCTTTGCAACATGCATGCAGAAGCAGTAGGTTAGTTAGAGTATAACCTTGAATAGTTTTCTGTGACAGGAATGCTAACATTGCTGTGAAATGCAGTCAGGCAAGCTGGTTCCGTATCTTAGACCAGGAATTTGTATTAGAAGAAGACTGCAGGACTTTTAAAATAGTTGTCTGCTCATTGTTTTTATTTTTATTTTACTGGGTAAAGAAGACAATCACTTTGTCACAGCATTTCTAATTAACCTTTCTGATATGTGAACATGTTTTCATGTAGTTTATGGTTATGTAGTTTAGTGAGTATGGAAGTTCCCGTAATCATAAAAATAATAAAAAAATTGCCAGAGTTGTGCCAACACACTGCAGATCTTTTTTATAATATGCATGTAAATCGAGCACTCATACTATTGTGTCATATGAACCCTGGCATTGGCATCTGGTTCTGGTACTGGTTCTGGTACTTGTTCTGGGTGACATAACATCGCTGTGACATCATCAGACATGTGTGTGTATACATGCACACTGGGTTGTTGAGCAACTCACAGTGCTGAAACTGAAAGTTTAAAGGGGAACTGTCAGCAATAAGAGCCTCACACCCAAATGTGAGGTTGATCCTAATTAGCCCTTTGTGTGCAGAAACAGTTTTTTGATTTATTGATTACTGCAGTGTAAAAAACTATCAGGCTAATTTCACTGCCTTGTAAGCTGACGTCTCCTGTAACCAGAAATGCCAGACTCCCCTGCAGCTGACATCAGAGGAGGACTACAGCTGTGGGATATTCAATAGCCTGCAGTGAATCAGAGTTTCTTATAAACTGTAATCTTCTGTTTGCAGGTCTGCTGTTCTCCTGGGTCTACGTACAGTTGCAGAGGACTGTAATAAGCCACATTTGCACAGCAGGACCAGCAAACAACTGATTTTAGTTTACAAAATCTTCAACATGTGTACTGCAGGCTACTTAAGGCTATTGATTCTCACATCTCTGTAGTCCTCCTCTAATATCAACTGCAGGAGATTTTGGGATGTCTGTTTTCACAAAATGGCATCTTAAAAGTCAACAAAATCAGCTGAATACATTCTACTATTCTGCAGTAACAGTAAGTGAAAAAATATTTTTGTACACTGTCATGGTGTGCCTTGCATCCTGAGAGACCTTTTTTTCCCTAAAGTCTGCTGCAGAATAGACCCAATAGAAAGAAAGGATATTCTGGTACCAGTGCTACCCCACCCATGGTAAGAACCAGTTCTTCTACTTCTTAGGTTACAGGGGGAAATAAGACTTTTAAATCTGTGAGGCCTTACAACCCCAATATCATCTGCAGGGAGTGTCAAGGGAAGGTGCATATAGGCAGGTTCTGCCAAAAAAAAACAACTAAACATGTCCAACTCACCTTAGCCAACTGGAGGCAGTATGTTATTCCTGTGAAGATAGGAGATCATGAAGTGACTAGCCTGATAGATTCAGGGGGTAGATAAACTCAGGTGAGGGCTGATTTGGAGAAAGGGGTTAATGCTAAAGGCCCCGTAATCTATGAAATTGAGTTACCTGATAGATGGAAGAAGAGAGGGAGTTATCATGCCCATCTCCTAAAAAAATGGCACGAAAGGCCTAGTCTTGTTTTATATGTGTACCCAGACCATGGTGAGAGTGAATTAGAGGTCGCCTATCAAAGGCTTGAAAAATGTGGGAGTTGAATGACTTAACCATCAACCCTGTTCTTGAGCCCCAGCAAAAGCAAAAGCTAGACAACCTGTTGTTAGGTTTCTTATTGATAAATCACTTCTGTCTCAGCAGGAGTCAGTGCCTGTTGGGATTAAGCAAACAGATACTTTATTAGAAGCAGGGGTCAAATTTAAGTGAAAAAAAGAAAGAAAGTCACTGTGTGTTTCTCTGTTTGAGGAAGGGGGCTATATCAACTTAATTTGCTAAGTCAGGAGTAGAGGAGAGAAGCTAATTGGGGGTGTGGCTTAGGAGCTTAGGAGTACAAAAGTAGGTGTCTCCAATTACAGCCTCCTGCTGTCAGTTTTTGTCAGAGGACAATCTTGCTTTCAGAGCAAGTAACAACTGACTAGAACTACAGCATTCTTACTAATTGCCTTCCTTCCCTTCCACCCTAAGCCACTTCTTCTTATATAGCCACTGGATTTGACTGACAACAGGAACTTCCTGTTTGGAAGTAGGAAGAGAGGATCACTGAGTCACATTAGTTTCATCAACCTTGAAGGAACCTAAAAAAATAGCTCTTTGTCACCCCCTGGCTGCTGGAGGTCTGAATCCAAGCAAGGAAGAAGGAGACTACTGAAGACTACAGGAAGTTCCTGTCCCAGAACAGAAAAGGCAAGAGTTGTAAGGGCACATAGGCAGTAGAAAGTAGGTGTAAAGATACATAGAGGGAGAAGACAGTAAGCATACACAGCAACAGGAGAGGGGACACAAAATAAGTCAATATGGGAGTGATGCAGTGCAATGGCTGTGGGGCAGCAGTGTTCTGGGAGACATTCTGGAGGCTGTGATGTTGCCCTATTTGCAGGCACCTCTCTGGTCTGAGGAAGGAGGTTGCCTGTCTCTAGGCTGACCTGGCTAGGATTCATGAAACCTCTTCCCCCACTCAGGGACCACTAGGGCCACCATCACTACCTCAGAGGTTGCCGAGAAAAAGGAGCAGTTGGACCAAGGTGGGCTCAGGAAGGGAGAGGGTGGTGGAACAGTGGTGCATCCCTCCAGCTGTACTTCTCCACAATTCATACGCTGTTCTGGAGAAGAGTGGTTCCAATATGGAGGCACCTGCAGTGGAGACCAAGGAGGATGCTGGGAACCTCCACAAAGGATACCCACAGGAGAGAGGAATGAGACCCAACAGGAGAAGGAAACAACTCTTGGTGGGTGACTCAATCATTGGGGGGGTAGAAGTTGGGGAGGAAGGGGATAGGGAGGTAAGGTGCCTGCCTGGTGCCATGGCTCAGAGGGACAGGAATCAAATCCTCAGGATCACGGGAGCAGCTGCACGAGGGACGGAGCTGGATGTCATTGTCCGCCTAGGTACAAATGACCTGGCTGCAAATGGGATCAGAGCAGTTCAAGAGGATTTTGTAGACCTTCTTGGAGGTGCTGCCTGTCTATGTCAAGGATGATGCTAGGGTACTCTGCACCTTGGGATTCAATGAATGGTTGAAAATCTGGTGCAGAGCTCAGGGTTTTGGTTTCATTAGGGACTGGGGAGCTACCTGGAGGGATGCAGGCCTTTATAGGTGCGATGATCTACATCTGTCCGGGGAACCAGGATCCTAAGTGATAGGTTTAACTTCCATTGGCAAGTATTTAAACTAGCCGGGGAGGCACTGAAAAGAGCAGGAAATCCCAGCCTTCCTCAACAAAACACAGTATTTAGAGAGGTAAACACCAAGGTAGAGAAGTCAGTAGGGAGCAGGACAGGGGTAAATGCAGGAAAAGGCAGTAAGGACAGGGATGGGGCTAAAAGGGGTAAGGCCATCAAAAAATGGAGGGTGATGAGTACCAATGCTCGCAGTCTATGTAACAAGCTCCCTGAACTAGTGGCCTTGATGGAAGAGGGATGCCTGGATATTGTGGCAGTCACTAGAACATGGTACACAGAGAACCATGACTGGGATGTCAACATACCAGGATACACAATCTACAGGAGGGACAGGGTGGGTAAAAGAGAAGGTGGAGTAGCTCTCTATATAAGGGAAGGGATTAAAGCAACAGAACTAAAGATTAAACAGGAAGTTGATGAGTCACTATGGGTCACTCTGGAGACAGGAAATGGCACCACAATCTGCATGGGGTTGTGTACAGACCCCCATCTCAGGGGAAGGAAATGGACAAGGAAATGATAGAAGAAGAAAATGATAGAAGGCATCCTTAAAATAGCAGAAAAAGGGGAAATATTGTTGATGGGGGACCTGAATATGCCAGATGTTAACTGGAGCACCTTTGCTGCAGGCACATCCAAGAGCAGGGTCATTCTTGATGCCCTACAGGGGGCATGCCTCAGACAGCTAGTGTTGGAACCCACTTGGGAGGGAGCAGTCTTAGACCTGGTATTCTCAAATGGGGATGGAGAAAGACTTTCAGATCTAGAAGTGGGTAGCCATCTGGGAACAACTGACCACCAAAGAGTGTGGTTCACAATAAATACAGCCATAGAGTCAAGTCATACAAAAGCAAGAGTATTGGACTTTAGGAGGGCTGACTTTGGGAAAATTAGAGAGTGCCTCAGAAAAGCACTAGCAAATGGGCAAGAACAGAGGGTAGAGGAACAATGGGGAATAATCAAAACATCCATCACAGAGGCAACAAGCCTTTATGTGAAACAAATCAACAAAACAAAATAAAGGAAAAAAACACTGTGGTTCTCAAAAGAGGTGGAAGAGAAGGTTAAGGAGAAAAGGAAAGCATTCAGGAAATATAAGGAAACACAGAAGGAGCAGGACAGAGAACTTTATCAGTTAAAGCAGAAGGAGGCAGGGAAGAAAGTCAGAATAGCAAAGGCACAAACTGAGGAAAAGATAGCCAACTCTGTTAACAAGGGGGATAAAACCTTTTATAGGTACATTAGGGAATGAAGAAAAACCAAGAAAGGGATACAGAGACTTAATAAAGGGGAGGGAATGTGGGCAGAAGGTGACAGTCAAAAAGTGGGGATACTGAATGAATATTTCTGCTCAGAATTCACAACAGAAGAAGAGGAGGAGGATGTACCTAAACCAAACAAGAGAAACACTCTGAACAGGGGGGGTCAATACCAGTCCATTAACAGAAGAAAGGGTTTTGAAAGAATTCTTATAACTGAGGGTGGACAAAGCAATGGGGCCTGATGGGATTCACCTCAGAATTCTAAAAGAATTAAGGGTAGAACTAGTAATACCACTGACTACTCTCTTTAACAAATCATAGAAGGATGGGGTGGTACCTGAGGACTGGAGGAGGGCAGATGTGATTCCACTTCACAAAAGTGGGAGCAGGGCAGAGGCAGGAAACTACAGACCAGTTAGTTTGACCTCAGTGGTAGGGAAAATGATGAAGTCACTTCTGAAGGAAAGAATTGTTAAGTACCTAGAGGCCAGTGGGGCACAGAACCCAAGACAGCATGGTTTCACAGCAGGAAGGTCATGTCAGACAAACCTAATAGATTTCTTTGAATGGGTGACCAAAGTAGTAGACCAGGGAGGGTCTGTGGATATGGTCTACCTAGATTTTAACAAGCATTTGACACAGTCTCACACAAAAGATTAATATACAAGTTATCCAGCCTTGGAGTGGGTCCCAAGGTGGTAGCCTGGATAAAAAACTGGCTGGACAACAGGACGCAAAGGGTAATAGTAAATGGAGTCAATAGTGAAGAAAGGAGGGTAACTAGTGGGGTACTGCAGGGGTCAGTACTGGGACCGGTCCTCTTTAATGTCTTTATAAGTGACATTGGAGAGCACCTGGAAGGAAAAGTGTATCTTTGCAGACGACACACAGATCTGTAATAGGGTTGATACACAAGGTGGGGTGGAAAGGATGAAAAGGGACTTGGCAAGGTTGGAGGAATGGTCAACTACATGGCAGCTCATATTCAGTGCAAAGAAGTGCAAAGTAATGCATCTGGGAAACAAAAACCCAGGGGAACAGTACACAATGGGGGGGGGGGTGAGATAATAAGAACAACAAAAATCGAAAGAGACCTAGGAGTAATTATATCAGATGACTTAAAGGTGGGCAAGCAATGTGAGAAGGCAGTAAAGAGTGCTGGGGTGATACTGGGATGCAAAGGGAGAGGCATCAACAGTAGAAAACAGAAAGTTGTTATCCCTCTGTACAGACAGTTGGTGAGACCCCATCTGGAGTACTGTGTGCAATTCTGGAGACCCCATCTCTGCAAAGACTTAGACAGAGTCCTGTGATGAGGTGTCTTTGTAAATGAGTCCCTGACTCAAAGGTTGTAAATCAGACTTTTAAAATAAATAAATAAAAAGAGTGGAGGCTGTTCAGAGGAGGGCAACCAAAATGGTGTAGGGTCTGCACCAGAAGACATATGAGGAGAGACTAAAGCAGCTTAATATGTATACCCTTGAGGAAAGGAGGGAAAGGGAGGACATGATAGAAACTTTCAAGTATCTGAAGAGAATTAACAAAGTACAAGAGAGTAGCATCTTTCAGAAAAGAGATGTGCAAGAACAAGTTGCACAGTTTGAAGATAG
Organism: Neoceratodus forsteri; assembly: GCA_016271365.2. Lineage (NCBI taxonomy): Eukaryota > Metazoa > Chordata > Ceratodontiformes > Ceratodontidae > Neoceratodus > Neoceratodus forsteri. Next base: position 78,179,244 of record CM028131.1, read on the forward strand.
AGTGGGAACTGATCAGAGGTAATGTTAGAAAGTATTTTTTCACAGAGAGGATTGTTTGGAACAGCCTTCCTGAGGAGGTTGTGGAGTCAGGAACAGTTGAAGAATTCAAGAATGCATAGGACAGACATAAGGCAATTCTAGTGAGGGGAGGTTAGGAGGAAGTAAGCTGTTGATTAACTAGAATCTGCAGCTCATCCATCAGGTAGGGATATGGGCAGACTAGGTGGGCCAAGCGGTCCTTATCTGCCATCAAATTCTGTTTCCAACTCACATTCACCAGTATCCTGGGTAACGTTACTGGAACAGAACACCACATAGAGGTTACACAAAGCAATCCCATTAGGCAAAAGCCCTACAAGTTACCGTAGAAGGTACGAGGAGAGGCGGTGAAAGAGGTCAGGAAAATGCAACAATTGGGTGTTATAAAACCTTCAAACAGCAAATGGGCATTCCTAATAGTGGTGGTAGAAAAGAAGGAAGGGGGTATAAGACTCTGCCTCAACTTCCATCACTTGAATACCATCTCCAAGTTTGATGGCTATCCTATGCCATGGATAGATGATACAGTGAACAGACTTGGAAATACCAGGTACAATACAACTCTAGATCTCACAAGGGGGTACTGGTAGATCCCTTCAGATAGGACTTCTAGGGATAAAACAGCATTTAGTACCCAGCAGGACGTTTCCAGTTTGTTACAATGCCTTACAATGACTTCTTCTTGGATCTCCAGAGGTTCAAAACCAGCAACCCCAGTCAAAGCCAGGGAAGTCAAGTGAACCCAGAAAGCCCCCCTCAGGGCCCTGAATTTCACCTATAACTGGTCTAAACAGGTGAAGTTCTAAAGCTGCTCAAGGGCTTAAAACCAAAAGGGGCTTCAGGCCACGATAATCTTGAACCTAAGCTGTTGAAGATTGGTGCCCCCGTCAACACAGGATCTATTGCCCAGCTATTCAACCAGTCCTTGATTGAAGGAAAAATACCCACCCTATGGAAGGTGGCACTAGTGACCCCATCCCAAAAAGTGAGATTCATGAGGACGTGGAAAATTTCAGGCCAATCTCCATTCTCTGTACCTTACGCAAGCTGCTGGAAAAGGTGGTCTACCAGCAGGTTAACAAATACCTGGAAATGCACAATCTGCGGGTAGATCAACAACACAGTTTTAGAAAGAGACACGGCATTGAGACAGCCCTGTTACACTTCACCACTGACGTGTATGAAGCCTTGGATCAGAACAAACTCCCTGGGGTAATCTTCATCTACTTAACCAAGGTGTTCAATCTAGTTGACCACCAGCTACTGCTAGAATGTCTCAGGGGACTAGGTCTAGATAAACTAGCCCTAAATTGGTTCATGGATTACCTGCACAGGAGGACTCAAATGGTCTGCTGGAACAGTGTAAAATTGGATGAGCACCCAGTGGCAGATGGTGTTCCACAGGAGTCTATTTTCAGCCCCCTCTTATTCTCCTTGTTTGTCAATAACATATCCCTATTTTGCAGTGGGGCAAAGATCATGCTCTATGCTGATGACGCAGTACTATACAGAACTGGGGTAGATGCTGGGTCCCTTAATCAAGAGCTGAATCAAGACTTCAAACCCCTTGAAGAATGGTGTCAGGCCAACAGGCTGGTCTTAAACAGCAAGAAGACCAAAGCCATGCTCTTTGGTCCAGAAAAACTCATCCCAAAGAGATCAAAACTTCTATCTCTCTCCACCTTAAATAGTACAAGGATAGAAGTAGTGGACAGTATAAAGTACCTAGGAATGTACCTGGACCAGGAGATTTCCTTCAAGACACACATAGACTACAGTAGTAGTGGTGCTGAATTTGTCAAGCAATTTTGTGAGATTCCCTATTTATCCTTCACAAAATTTAGGGGGAAAAAATCCTTCAAAATTCTTTTTGTTATACCTACAGAAAGAGGTTAGTTCCTATTACAGTACTTAAGTGCCATTTTCAACTACACTATCAGATGAGACAACCCTCTCTGGGTAGCAGTGAACACACTAACAAACAAAACAAAATCCCTAACTGAAGTTTTCACAGTTCTCAATAGGGATTTTTAAAAATCCTTTGACTAATTCAGTGCTACTACTATACCTTACAAAAGTGGTTAACCAAAAACTGGGACTCCTATATAGACTGAATCCCTACCTGACCAAAGAAACCAGAGAAGCGGTCGGCAATGGGACAGTCCTACCCACTTTGTTTTGCGGAGCGACTATGCTCCAGACACTGAGGTCAATGGAAAGGCTGCGTCTGAGCACCTTGTACCATAGGGTCAGCCGGTATACCGCTGGGGCACAATGGAGGGAGCACCACTGCAATGTGCTTCAAGCCCTATGTCGGCCTTCATTCGAAGCCAGACTAGCATATCCCTTCCTGTGCCTATCATATAAGCTACAACAACCTGATGCCCCCCCCCTTAGTCTGCGGGACCTACTTGCCTCCAAAACCAATAGAAGAGAGCTCAGGTCTACTGATTGGAAACTACTCAAAATCCCAAGAGCCAAAACATCCCTGGGTCAACGGTCAACCAAGGTAGCCCTACCCAAGCTCTGGAATGATCTCCCAAAACAGTAACAGGATAACACCTCTCTTTCGGGTTTCAAGAAAGAGCCGAAGTTACAGCTAAGTCCTGGGTCTCAGTGCCGCTGCCCCAGCTAAGCCCCAGCAATGGAATTCTGCTAAAGGTGACGATGTTTAGGGAACTCAGTCAAAAGAGATGTAGGGATAAGATTGATAATTAAGTACTGGTTTTACACTTGTCTATGTGGTTTGATAGATGTGAATGTCTGTTCCTAACAAAGATGTGTACACCTAGTTGTAAATGTTGTATTATACTCTATACTGTTGATGTCTGTACCTATACACTATGTACTTTTTGTTGTATTGTAAATATCAAAGCATTGGTTTTCTTTTTTTCCTAGGTACATGTAACTAACCCTGGGTCACCCCTGAAAAAGGGACCATCAAGGACTCAGCAGGCCCACATGGTTACCAAAATTTAAATAAATACATTTTGGCTTTCATGGGTCTCCACCGCCTTTCAGCACTTTATGGACAATACTCTGAAACACCACATGGCATATTGCACTGCTTATCTAGATGATGTGGTGGTCTTTAGTTCCAATTGGAAGGAACACATACAACATCTCACGGCTGTGTTACAGACTATGACAAAAGCAGACCTGACTATTAACCCAGCAAAGTGTTTCATTGCAGTGCAAGAAACCAAATATCTGGGATTTATGATTGGTAATGGCCAGGATAGATCAGTCACAAACTGCTTCTGAGACGCTGACCCGAGGTAACAACACGGCTGCAGGTGAGAGCTGGTATTTTGGCTGAAGATGGGAGCAGCGGTCGCTTTTGGACATAACTCTGCATTTTTATTTGAGAGACTGCACTTTATTTACTGTGATTCAGGGGAGCAGTTTGGACTATTGCCAATTCCATTTAATTCATTGGGTGCACCTAGAAGGGGCGGGGGCTCCTGTGTACAAATTCCTGCCTGAACTTTGTTTCATTACAAACTGCTTCTGAGACGCTGACCCGAGGTAACAACATGGCTGTAGGTGAGAGCTGGTATTTTGGCTGAAGATGGGAGCAGCGGTCGCTTTTGGACTACTCTGCATTTTTATTTGAGAGACTGCACTTTATTTACTGTGATTCAGGGGAGCAGTTTGGACTATTGCCAATTCCAATTAACTCATTGGGTGCACCTAGAAGGGTTGGGGGCTCCTGTGTACAAATTTCTGCCTGAACTTTGTTTCATTACAAACTGCTTCTGAGACGCTGACCCGAGGTAACAACACGGCTGCAGGTGAGAGCTGGTATTTTGGCTGAAGACGGGAGCAGCGGTCGCTTTTGGACATAACTCTGCATTTTTATTTGAGAGACTGCACTTTATTTACTGTGATTCAGGGGAGCAGTTTGGACTATTGCCAATTCCATTTAATTCATTGGGTGCACCTAGAAGGGGCGGGGGCTCCTGTGTATAAAGCTACATGCTTTTTAGGTGCGAGCACCGTGGCACGAGCTAACTGAGTGGCGCGAGCACCACTCGGTGAAGAAAACTATAAAAAGAAATAAAGGATTTGGTAACTATATTAGTTTTATTGTTTTAAGATGGGCCATATGTTAAACTGTTTTATAATAAGGTACATGGTGTGGGGTCTCTGGGTAATGGATGGATATCAGTGTTCGGGGGCTGGTACAGTAAAAAGAGATAAGAGTAATTTGATCATGGGAATTTCAGACTATCATGTAACACAGAATCTATTGACTAAAAGACGTAATCATTTCACAAATGAGTTGAAACAATCTTTGAGACAGTTTTCTCCAAGTTACTTAGGATATAAATTGAGCCTTAGTAAGGCATCTATTTTGTGTTATTATTAATAATGGAGTGGTGATATTGAACAGAATCCAGGACCAAATGAAAATAAAGGATTGTCCATAGTACATGAAAATGTTAGAAGCTTAACTAAAAAGATTGATGACTATCGGGTCTGGGCTAAGGAAACCAAATATGATATAATAGCATTATCAGAAACCTGGCTTCATGGAAATATACAAGATGAGGAAATTCAGCTAGTGGACTATAAGGTAATTAGGAAGGATAGAGGGAAACAAGGTGGTGGGGTTCTGTTGTATATTAAAAACAGTTTAGGCTCATTTCAAATGTTATTAACAACTAATCATGAGGGGGTAGATGGTTTAATGATAAAAATTGGTTCATTGAGGTAAGTTGTAGGAGTGTTTTATGCCCCTCCAAAGACAAAAGTAAAAACATTTGATTCTTTAGCAGAGATCATTTTGGATAAGATAGGAGATCAGCAGGTTTTGATAACAGGTGATTTTAATTCAAATTGGTTGCAATCCAGGGTGCAAAATTAAGAGAAAGTTTTGCAACTTTGAATTGGATCAAATAATACAAATCCAACCAGATCCACTAATAATCAATCTTTGGGCTCTTTATTAGATCTGATATTTGTATCACAAGGGATACAGGTTTTGACACAGAAAATATTACCTTTGAATTTGAGTGATCATAATCCAATAGCATGTGTAGTTAATATAAATAAAACAATGAACATAAATAAAACCACATATTGGGTAAGATTATACTAGGTTTAATGAGTTAAAATATAGGAATTCTCTAATAAAACAAAATTGGGAAAGGATCTTTCTCATTCCAGATATTGAATTAGCTCTTCAAGAGTTTAATGAAATAATGTTGTCATGTATACAGCAACATGCACCAAAAGTAAAAAAGTTAATTAAAGATAACCAATTACCTTGGATAACAAATAAATTGATAAAACAACTAAGAATAAGAGATAGAGTATGAAAAAAGCTAGAAGGAATAAGGAAATTGAGACTTGGGAAAAATTTAAATATTGGAGGGATAAATGTAAAAAAGACATAAAGAGAGCTAAAGTACAATATTATTTGACTAAGTTAAATAAGGCAAGGGATCCAAAAAGATTTTGGAGGCAAATCTCTAATTTAAAAGATCCCATAAAACAAACACAAAGATCAATTTAAGTCAAGGAGAAAGTTTGATAAAGATCAAGAAAGAGTTGCAAATTATTTTAATGCATACTTCATTGATCTGCCTGATTTAAATATTCCTAAATTAATTAAAAGGACATCTGAATTTCTTGACAAATTAAAAAAAATAAGGAAACAATGAATAAGATTGATCTTGATTTAAATTCAAATTTAAAGAGGTAATGCAAAGTAGAAAAGGAATTGAGAAACTTGAATGTCTCAAAATCTGGAGGTCTAGATGAAATTGATGCTAAATTTTTAAGATATGGAGCTGACATTATTGCTCCAGTTGTTACATATTTATTTAATTGGAGTATACAATGTTCTGTGGTCCCAAAGGTATGGAAAATAAGTAAAATAATACCAATCTTTAAAGGAGGGGAAAGTACATTGGTATCGAATTATAGACCAATTGCCATATTGCCCATATTGTCTAAAATTCTGGAAAAATTAGTTCATACACAATTGATGGAGTATCTAGAAGATAATGAACTAATGACTAGTTACCAACATGGATTTCGAAAAGGGAAGTCAACAAGCACGGCCTTGCTTGATTTTAATGATTTGGTAACAACATCATTGATTCGGGGTAAATGTACAGGGGCTGTGTTTGTTGACTTAAGTAAGGCATTTGATTTGGTTCAACACGAATTATTGTTGCTTGATCTATTTGAATTGGGTATTCAAGATGAAACATTAGCGTGGATTAAATCATATCTATCTGATCGAAGACAATGTGTTGTTTTGGGAGAATTGCCTCAGATCAAGGTGAAGTTTTTGAGGGTGTCCCACAAGATTCTATTTTGGGCCCCTCTTATTTAATGTTTATGTGAATAACCTTCCAAGGCAAATAGAAAACTGTGATGTCAGAATGTAGATGATACTGTAATAGTTGCATCTGCTGATAATATGGATCAATTAACACATAAACTTCAACAGGATATAAACTTATTACAGACCTGGTTTAATAACCATGGTCTGTTATTAAATTCAAAGAAAACTCAAAGTATGGTATTTGGAGGGTCGAAAAATAGAGGGAAATTTGAACTTAATATTAATTTGGCAGGGAATAAACAGATTACAGTAGTTGATACTTATAGATATCTGGGGGTACAGATTGATTGTGGTTTACAATATTCAGAACATGTTAGTATACAAGTGAGAAAGGTAACTCAAAAATTAGGGGTATTAAGAAGAGTAGCAGGGAGCCTGACAAAGAAGGTAAGGGAGAAAGTGGTTGGGCAGCTATTAATCCCAGTTTTAGAATATGGGTCTATACTATATATGCATTCTGGCATTACAGTATTAAATAAAGTAAATCAGGTTTATTATAAAATGAGTAAATTTATAACAAGAAGTAGGCACGGTGTGCATCATTGTGATCTATATAAAAAATTAAATTGGTTAGACCCAAAACAGAGAAGGGTCTATATTTGATATAAACAGTGTTATCAAATCTTGAAAGATGAACCTAGACATTGTTTGGTTGATCACATTATTTTAAAGATGATAGGATATTAACTATGCAGACAAGATCCTTTGGTAAAGAAATCCCCATGTCTAGATCTCAGAATAGGTATGGAAACGAAATGCTCCAGAATACAGTAGCTTATTATTGGAATAAATTGCCCCATAGATTGAAGGTAATTACAAATTCATCCGTATTTAATAAAAAATTAAGGGCATACTTGCAATTATCATGTACAAGTTTTAAGTAAAATATTTAAGTGTATTGTGAAGTGATGTTTTGTATAATTGTATGTTATTTATTACCAGGACTTTGTTGAAAACGGGACTGATGTCCCAACAAATGTGTTTCCTGTATAAAAATAAAATTTTACAAACAAACAAACATTAGAAAAGTCGATGCAGTGGCTAACAGTCCAAGCCCCACTACATAGAAACATGTTAGGTCCTTTCTCGGGCAAGCTGGATACTACCAGAGATTTGTACCAAATTTTGCTACATTAGCCACACCCCTGACAAACCTTAATAAAAAAAATAACCTGACTGAGGTTAAGTGGACTGCAAAATGTGAGGAGACATTCTGCACTATAAAAGCAAGCTTCCGTTCTTCATTGGTACTGAGGATTCCTGATTTTACCTTGCCTTTTGTAGTGCAGACTGATGCCTTTGATACGGTATTAGGGTGGTGTTATCCCAAATGTTTGAAGGGGACAGCACCCCTTAATATTTATAATTCACAAGCTGCACGCAAGGGAGACAAGGTATTCTACTATTAAACAGGAGTGCCTCGCAGTGAAATGAGCTATTGAGGCATTAAAATTTTATCTTTGGGGATCTGAGTTTGAGTTGACCACAGATCACAACCCTCTGTGTTGGCTACAGGTGATGAAAGACAAGAATCCACACATAATGTGGTGGTACCTGGCTTTACAGCCTAACAGGTTTACTATCAGTCATAGACCAGGAACTGCAAATAAAAATGCAGATTTCATGTCTCATTTTAGGGCAGAACCAGACACACAGGCACAATCAGACCTCAGGGCAATGAGCTGAGAATAGTTAAGAGGAAAGCCTCTTAACCTGTTGTTGTAATTTGTTTTCTTTTTCTTTAGGGACCCCGAGGTGGAGCTTTGGGAGAGGGTGGGCTAAAGGTCCATCTCTCCAGTTAGTGAGAGATCTGATGACACTGTGCCTGAATGTGTGGTGTTTCTGCAATGGTATATTAGGAAACCAAAACTGTGTATAAGTAGGGATTGAAGCTCCCTGGTTTACTCTTAGGTGGGGAGGAATATCTCACAGTGTGCCTTGCATCCTGAGAGACCCTTTTTTCCCCTAAAGTCTGCTGCAGCAGCATCTCTTTTCTTCTCCTTCATATACCCTTTTCCTAACCACTATGTTTCATCATTTGCAGGCAGGCCACCTGCAAATGTACTTGTCTTACTATTCCTTTGTTTCAGGTCTCCTCAGAATTGCTGCCCCCTGCCTACAAAAACATTATGGAAAAGGGAGCTCCTTATTTTGTTTTTATCCTGAAAGAGCTGTTGTGTTATTTTTGCACTTGGGAAAGACATGCTTTCATTTAAGTTATGCTGCCTATAAGGTGCCAAGAAGGGATGAAGTTAGAAATGTATAAAAATAATGTTTTTCCCCTTTGTAGTGAGTTGGGAGCTATATGACGGTTCCTGCCTGCAGTTTGCAGGACTGTGTTAGGGTCATTGAGTCTGTCTCAGTGGTACATTGATTGTTGCCATGATTGTTTTCCCCTTTGTGATCTACCAGACAGGAGAGAATGGGGACAAGGTAATAGTAAGTAAGAAATGGAAATACAATACAGTACCTTGGTCTCCCATTTCTCTCTCTCATCCAGCTGAGAAGAACAGTGACCCAGAGCCAAATAGGGCAGGCAGCACTAGCAGAAAAAGTGCTTTGCTAATGTGCTCTGCTGTTCATGACCCATCTTGCGCTCTGCCGTTTTGCTTAAACCAAACTCTTCTCTGGTGTTAAATTAGCCAGAAGAGGGAAGAAGAGGATATAGAAATGAAAATGAAAGGCAATAACCTCAGGTGTGAGATAACAGAGGCAGTTTTGTTAAATTTAGAAGGTCCCTCACTGCTGCTCCATATCTCACCTGCCGTATCCTGACTGCCATAGCAACCCAGGTTTTGGGTAAGCTAAAAGGAGACTGGAACTTTGAAATAAACGTTTATTTCCAGTTTCTTCTTTAGTAAAGACTGTGCACAGTTTGTTGGTTTCTTTTTCACTCTGTATTTGTTGTAAGGTAAAGAACCAAGGTAAAATAAAATCGAGAGAAAAATTTGACCATGGACTCACATTTCAGCCAGATACTGAGAAATACCAAAAGATGCCCACTGCTGTACCTCTCGCATTGTGCCCTGCAGCTTCCCTTGTGCAATTACTTCCATTAGTTTTCCCATTTTAAACAGAGACAAAACTTTCCCCTTTATGTTTACTTATGTATTTTTTTATACCAGAATGAAAAAGGGAAAGTACATAAACTGTTAGAGAAAGCACAATATGTTTGTGCCTGGAAAGGCTGCAATGCATAAAAGGAAACAGTAGAAATGTTGTACACAAACTACATATCTGATATGAAACTGTACAGAGGTATATGTGGCCTACCTTGAGGTTTCTCTGGTTGTAGGGTCCTGCCCAACAGTCTTCTAGTGTCCTACTAAGCACCCTCCGGCCCTGTCTTCGTTCCACCTTATATACTCTGGATAGCTCTGTGGGAGGAGCCTGCACCTGAAACGTACAATCTATTTTGTTTGGAAAAAAAATTATTATAAACACCACAACCCAGTGAAAAGATATCTGAGTTTTCTTATATTTATAGCATTTGGATATAAATAATGAGGTTGTTCAAAAGAAATAAACTGTATTTCTGTAAGTGGGTGGAGCCTGATGTGGTCACATGGTTGACTCTGGGTATGAAAGGAGTCCAACCTAGTACACACATCAGATTTGTACTGGGATCAGTACTGTGCTGACCCCAAGTAATAAGGTCTGCATCTACCTTCAGTCCTTATAGTGCAGTTAGGATTTTCGTCCAGCCTGTGTGACTCTAGCCATTTACTGGAGCTTTATTGAATAGCAAAGAGTGAAGTTAACAGTGATTTTGCTTTGTTATTTTTGTTTTCCTTTATTTTGTCATATCCAGTCCGCTTATTTTGCTGTACATAAATAAATCTTTATTTTGATTTGCCATACCCGACTTCTGAGTGTCCATCTAATCCCATCAACATCACAATTGGTGTGAGAGGTGGGATTTGAACCCACACCTCCATTTGGACCACAGTTGGCCAAGGTGAGCTGGGCATGTTCAGTATGTTTTTTTGAGCAGATCCTGGCTATATTCCCCTTCCCTTGAAACTCTCTGCAGATGATATCGGGATTGTAAGACCTCCCAGACTTAAAACCGTAGAACAGATGTTGGAGACTGCCATCATGGAGCAATTTTTGTGAGTCTTGCCACAGGATGTCCAGGTGTGGGTCAGAGAACACCACCCAGAGACAGTGGAAAAAAACCATCACCCTCGCTGAGGACTATCATGCAGCCAGACCCAATAAACAGAAGAGACATTCTGGGACCAGTGCTACGCCACCCATGGTAAGAACCAGTTCTTCTACTTCTCAGGCTACAGGGGGAGATAAGACTTTTCAATCTGGGATGCCTTATAACCCCAATATGATCTGCCAGGAGCGTCAAGGGAAGGTGCATATAGCCAGGTTCTGCCCCAAAAAACAAGCTGAACATGTCCAACTCACTTTGGCAAACTGGAGGCAGTATGTTATCCCTGTGAAGATACGAGATAATGAAGTGACTGGCCTGATAGCTTCAGGGAGTAGATAAACTCAGGTGAGGGCTGATTTGGAGAAAGGGGTTAATGCAAAGGGCCCTGTAATCTATGAAATTGAGTTACCTGATAGACGGAAGAAGAGAGGGAGTTATCATGTCAATCTCCTAAAAAAATGACACGAAAGGCATAGTCCTGTTTTATGTGTGTACCCAGACCATGGTGAGAGTGAATTAGAGGTCATCTACCAAAGGCTTGAAAAATGGGGGAGCTGAATGACTTAACCATCAACCCTGTTCTTGAGCCCCCTCAAAGTCAAGAGCTAGACAACCTGTTGTTAGGTTTCCAACACATATTCACCAGTATCCTGGGTAAAGTAGTGGAACAGAACACCACATAGAGGTTACACAAAGCAATCCCATTAGGCAAAATCCCTACAAGTTACCAGAAATGGTATGAGGGGAGGTGGTGAAAGAGGTCAGGAAAATGCAACAATTGGGTGTTATAAAACCTTCAAACAGCAAATGGGCATTCCTGATAGTGGTGGTAGAAAAGAAGGAAGGGGGCAAAAGATTCTGCCTCAACTTTCATCACTTGAACACCATCTCCAAGTTTAATGGCTATCCAGTGTCATGGATAGATGATATAGTGAACAGACTTGGAAATGCCTGGTAAAATACCACTCTAGATCTCACACAGAGGTACCGGCAGATCCCTTTAAATAGTACTTCTAGGGTTAAAACAGCATTTAGTACCCCAGCAGGACTTTTCCAGTCTGTTACAATGCCTTTTAGCTTTCACGGGCCTCTGCCACCTTTCAGCGCTTTATGAACAATACCCTGTAATACTACACAGCATATTGCACTTCTTATCTAGATGATGTGGTGTTCTTTAGTCCCAATTGGAAGGAACACATACAGCATCTCACTGCTGTGTTACAGGCTATGACAAAAGCAGGCCTGACTATTAACCCAGCGAAGTGTTTTATTGCAGTGCAAGAAACCAAATATCTGGGATTTATGATTGGTAATGGCCAGGTTAGACCAGACATTGGAAAAGTCGATGCAGTGGCTAACAGTCCAAGCCCCACTACAAAGAAACATTGTTAGGTCCTTTCTCGGGCAAGCTGGATACTACCAGAGATTTGTACCCAATGTTGCTACATTAGCCACACCCCTGATAAACCTTAATAAAAAGAATAACCCGATCGAGGTTAAGTGGACTGCAGAATGTGAGGAGGCATTCTGCACTATAAAAGCAAGCTTCTGTTCCTCGTCGGTACTGAGGAGTCCTGATTTTACTTTGCCTTTCATAGTGCAGACTGATGCCTCTGATATGGTATTAGGGTGGTGTTATCCCAAATGTTTGAAGGGGAAGAGCACCCCATAATATTTATAAGTCAAAAGCTGCACACGAGGGAGACAAGGTATTCTACTATTGAACAGGAGTGTCTCACAGTGAAATGAGCTTTTGAGGCATTAAAATGTTATCTTTGGGGATCTGAGTTTGAGTCGATCATAGATCACAACCCTCTATGTTGGCTACAGGTGATGAAACACAACAATCTGTGTATAATGCAGTGGTACCTGGCTTTACAGCCTTACAGGTTTACTATCAGTCATAGACCAGGAACTGCAAATAAAAATGCAGTTTTCATGTCTCATTTTGGGGCAGAACCAGACATACAGGTACAATCAGACCTCAGGGTAATGAGTTGAGAATGATTAAGAGGAAAGCCTCTTAACCTGTTATTGTAATTTGTTTTCTTTTTGTTTAGGGACCCTGAGGTGGAGCTTTGGAAGAGGCCGGGCTAAATCTCCATCTCTCCAGTTAGTGAGAGATCTGATGATACTGTGCCTGAATGTGCGCTGTTTCCATGATGGTATATTAGGAAACCAAAACTGTACATAAGTAGGGATTGAAGTTGTCTGGTTTCCACTTAGGTGGGGAGAAATATCTTACAGTGTGCCTTACATTCTGAGAGACAGTTTTTTTTTTTTAGTTTATCCCTTTTTTCCTTGGGAACCAGTCTGCCTTACCTGCCCCACATCCAGGCATCCTCTCAGGTTCCGGCCGCCGTCCTAGGATCTCCACGCTTTCACATCGGCCTGCGGCATTCTACCCCCGTGGCTTGACCCCCACAGTGGGTGGTGGAGAGCCCCACACTCAGCCACTACACCAGGATCCAGTTTCGCCAGCGCCTCGGTACCGACGAGTCTTCTACAGAATGGCCATCATGCCACCATGACTGATGCCCTTCTTTTCCCTGTTCTACCCCCTTGACATGTGAGACATGCAATGATGCCAATGGACAGGGGCGCGCATGCTACCACACGCACCCCTTCCCGGCATCGGCCCCAGCATGTCCCCCTTGTAGACTGCCAGTGCACTGTGCTGCCTCCAGCTACCACCAGAGGCCACCAGCACACCAACGGCAGTGCATCCCCAACCCCAGAGAAGGAGAGAAGTCCTCTGAATGCTCAATCCTTCTCCTCCCCTGCCAGCCCCCGATGACCCAGGCTCATTCATGAACCCGGGTCACCAGCGTGGAGCGAGGTGTGATGTCCAGCGCCTCAACCTACAGCACCACCAGGCCGGCCTGAGAGACAGTTTTTTCCCCCTAAAGTCTGCTGCAGCAGTGTCTTTTCTCCTTCATATACCCTTTTTCCAACCACTATGTTTCACCATTTGTAGGCAGGCCACCTGCAAATGTACTTGCCTTACTATCCCATTGTTTCAGGTCTCCTCAGGATTGCTGCCCCCCCCCCCGCCTACAAAAACATTATGGAAAAGGGAGCCCCTTGTTTTGTTTTTATCCTGAAAGCACTGTTATGTTACATTTACGTTTGGGAAAGACGTGCTTTCTGTTAAGTTATGCTCCCTATTAGGTGCTAAGAAGGGATGAAATGAGAAATATATAAAAATTGTATTTTCCCCCTTCATAGTGAGTTGGGACCTGTGTGGTGGTTCGTGCCTGCAGTTTGCAGGACCGCATTAGGGTCATTTTGTCTGCCTCAGTGGTACATTGATTTTGCCATGTTTGTTTTCCCATTTGTGGTCTAGCAGACAGGAGAGAATGGGGACAAGGTAATAGTAAGTAAGAAATGGAAATACAATACAGTACCTTGGCGTCCCGTTTCTCTCTCTCATCCAGCAGGGAAGAACAGTAACCCAGAGCTGAATAAGGCAAACAGCACTCATAGAAAAAGTGCTTTGGTAATGCGCTCTGGTGTTCATGCTCCATTTTGCACTCTGCCATTTTGCTTAAACCAAACTCTTCTCTGGTGTTAAATTAGCCAGAAGAGGGGAGAAGAGTATATAGAAATGAAAATAAATGGCAATGTTAATTTTAGAAGCTTCCCCACTGCTGCTCCGTACCTCTCCTGCCATATCCTGACTGCCACAGCAGCCCAGCTTTTCGATAAGGTAAAAGAAGACAGGAACTTTGAAACAAACATTTATTTCCCTTTTCTTCTTTAGTAAAGACTGCACACAGTTTGTTGATTTCTCTCTCACTCTGTATTTGTTGTAAGGTAAAAAACCAAGGTAAAATAAAATCGAGAGAACAATTTGACCATGGACTCACATTTCAGCCAGATACTGAGAAATACCAAAAGATGCCCACTGCTGTACCTCTCGCATTGTGCCCTGCAGCATCCCTTGTGCAATTCTTCCATTAGTTTTCCCATTTTAAACAGACAAAACTTTCTCCTTGAGGTTTCTCTGGTTGTAGAGTCTTGCCTAACAGTCTTCCATTGTCCTACTAAGCACCCTCCGGTCCTGTCTTTCCACCTTATATACACTGGATAGCTCTGTGCAAGGAGCCTGCACCTGAAACTATTTTGTTTGGAGAAAGTTTTATTATGAACACTACTACCCAGTCAAAAGATACCTGAGTTTTCTTTTGTTTATAGCATTTGCATATAGATAATGAGAAAAGAAAAGAGAGAAACTGTATTTCTGTAAGAGGGTGGAGCCTGATGTGGTCACATGGTTGACTCTGGGTATAAAAGGAGTCCAACCTAGTACACACATCAGATTTGTGTTGGGATCAGTACTGTGCTGACCCCAAGTAATAAGGTCTGCATCTACCTTCAGCTCTTATAGTACAGATGGGATTGTCACCCAGCCTGAGAGACTTTAACAATTTACTGGAGCTTTATTAAATATCAAAGAGTGAAATAAACTGTGATTTTGCTTTGTTATTTTTGTTTTTTCTTTATTTTGTCATATCTAGTCCACTTATTTTGCTTTACATAAATAAATCTTAATTTTTATTTGCCAGACCTGACTTCTGAGTGTCCATCTATTCCCACCAACCTCATATACACAAAGTACAAATTGGGATCAGTGTCACACTTGGGTGTGAGGCTCTTATTCCTAACAGTTCCCCTTTAAGCTGGCTTTCCTCACAGATGTAGACACAGTGGGTCTGTTGCTAATTCCATTGGGGTTATCTAGGAAAGCAACCAGACATTTTTATTTATAGTCATCCTCTTCATATAATCACATATTTGGCTACCCCTTTACCAGTTTTAAACTCTTTCAAATGGTCACCATATATCTTGGGCATCAAAGTGTTCTCTCTACATTTTTTGATCATTCATACACTCAAATGCTGTATGGCACTGTAGTTGATTTATAATATCTCTATAAATGTATATGTACATGTTGGCACTCAAGGAGGCAGTATAGCGTAATTGGTAAGAGCACTGAGCTGCAAACCTGGAGACCGGGATTTAAATCCCATAAACCCCCACTTGCATAATCTGTGACCCTGAGCAAGTCATTTAACTTCCTTGTGCTCCCAGGTCAAACCTGGAAACAAGCTGGAAAATGATAAAGGACATTCTCAAAATGGCTGAAAAAGGGGAGATACTGTTCATGGGGGAACTGAATATGCCAGATGTTAACTGGATGACATGTACTGCAGCCACATCCAAGAGCAGGGTCATTCTCGATGCCCTGCAGGGGGCAGGCCTTAGACAGCTAGTGTTGGAACCCACTCGGGAGGGAGCAATACTAGACCTAGTACTCTCAAATGGAGAGAGGATCACAAATTTAGAAGTCAGTAGACATCTGGGAACAAGTGACCACTGCACAGTGCAATGAGCACAACCATGAAGATAAGCCATACAAAAACAAGGATACTGGACTTTAGAAGGGCTGACTTTGGCAAAATGGGTGAATACCTGAAGAATGCACTAGCAAATGGCCAAAAAGGAGGGGTGGAAGAACAATGGAGAAAAATCAAAACTGCCATCATAGAGGCAACAAGCCTTTGTGTGAAACAAAGAAAACAAAGCAGAGTAAAAAACCACTATGGTTCTCAAAAGAGGTGGCAGGGAAGGTTAGGGAGAAAAAGGCTGCATTCAAAAAGTATAAGGAATCACAGAAGGAGCATGACAGAGAACTGTATCAATTAAAGCAGAAAGAAGTGGGGAAGGCAGTCAGAACCGCAAAGGCCTAATCTGAGGAAAAAATAGCCAACTCAGTTAAGAAGGGGGATACAACCTTTTATAGTACATTAGGGAGCATAGAAAGGGATAGTGAAGATTAATAAAGGAGAGAGGAGGTGGGCAGAGGGAGACAGTGAAAAGGCAGAGATACTGAATGAATACTTTTGCTCAGTATTCACAAAAGAAGATGAGGAGGAGTTACCTAAACCAGACAATAGAAGCACTTTGGGCAGGGGGTTGATACCAGTCCATTCACAGAAGAAAGAGTCCTGAAAGAACTACTAAAACTCAATGTGGACAAAGCAATGGGGCCTGACGGGATTCACCCCAGAATCCTAAAAGAACTAAGGGAGGACCTAGTGACACCACTGACCATGCTTTTTAACAATCATGGCAGGATGGGGTGGTACCTGAGGACTGGAGGAAGGCAGATGTGATTCCCCTTCACAAAAGTGGGAGCAAGGCAGAAGCAGGAAACTACAGACCTGTAAGTTTGACCTCAGTGGTAGGTAAAATGATGGAATCACTTCTGAAAGAAAGAATTGTTGAGTACCTAGAGGCCAGTGGGGCAAAGGACCCAAAGCAGCATGGATTTATAGCAGGAAGGTCATGGCAGATGAATCTAATTGAGTTCTTTGACTGGGTGACCAAAGTAATAGATTAGGGAGGGGCTGTGGATATGGCCTACCTAGACTTTAGCAAGGCATTTGACACAGTCCCACACAAAAGATTAATAATCAAGTTAGCCAGCCTGGGAGTGGGTCCCAGGGTGGTAGTCTGGGTAGCAAACTGGCTGCACAACAGGACACAGAAGGTAATAGTGAATGGAACACATTCCGAAGAAAGGGGGGGTTACTAGTGGAGTACCTCAGGCTCAGTACTGGGTCTAGTCCTCTTTAACATCTTTATAGGTGACATTGCAGAGGGTCTGGAGGGAAAGGTATGCCTCTTTGCAGATGACACAAAGATCTGTAACAGAGTTGATACACAAGAGGGTGTAGAAAAGATGAGAAGGGACTTGGCAAAGTTGGAGGAATGGTCAGACATATGGCAACTTAGAGTCAATGCAAAGAAGTGCAAAGTAATGCACCTGGGAAACAAAAACCAGAAAAGAGTACACAATAGCAGGAGAGGTACTAACAACAACAAAAATGGAAAGGGACCTGGGGTAGTCATATCAGATGACCTAAAGGTGGGTAAGCAATGTGAAAAGTCATTAAGAAGAGCCGGGGGGATACTGGGATGCATAGGAAGGGGCATCACAAGTAGAAAAAGGGAAGTTGTTATCCCTCTATACAGACAGTTGGTGAGACCCCATCTGGAGTTCTGTGTACAGTTTTGGAGACCTCATCTAGACAAGGAAATAGACAGGATGGAAGCAGTCCAGAGGAGGGCAACTACAATGGTGCAGGGTCTGCAGCAGAAACCATATGAAGAGAGACTGAGAGACATTAATATGTATACTCTTGATGAAAGGAGGGACGGGGGAACATGATAGAAATGTTCAAGTACCTCAAGGGAATCAACAAAGTCCAGGAGGGTAGCATAGAACATAGAAACATAGAAACATAGAAGTTGACGGCAGATAAGGACCGCAAGACCCATCCAGTCTGCCCATTTCTTTTTCTACCTTGTAAATGTGCCATCAGCCTTTGCTCTGTCAGTGGCCTATCTATTCATAGTCATTTGTATTGCTCCCTTATGCCTATCCCATGTCTGTTTGAAGCCCTGCACTGTATTCATAGCCACCACTTCTTGTGGTAAGCCATTCCATGCATCCACCACCTTTTCTGTGAAAAAGAATTTCCTCACATTCCCCCTTAACTGGCCTCCCTCTAATCTCATGCTGTGTCCTCTTGTCCTGCTATTTTTCTTATATTTAAACATGTTAGACTCTTTCACCTTGTTTATGCCCTTAAGGTGTTTGAATGCCTCGATCATATCACCTCTCTCCCTCCTTTGCTCAAGGGTATACATATTGAGCTCCATTAATCTGTCCTCATATGTCTTCTGATGCAGTCCCTGCACCATTTTGGGTTGCCCTTCTCTGGACTGCCTCAATTTGGTTAATGTCCTTGTGAAGGTGTGGCCTCCAATACTGCACGCAGTACTCCAGATGGGGCCTAACCAGTGTCTTGTACAGAGGGATTATTATCTCCCTCTTACGACTTGTGATACTCCTACTAATACACCCTAACACCCCCCTAGCCTTACCTACTGCTTTAGAGGTCTGCTTGGATGATTTTAGGTCATCAGTGATGATGATGCCCAAGTCTCTTTCTTCCTTTGTGACTGCTAGCAACTCCCCTCCCAGCCTATAGGTGGCTTCAAGGTTTCTCTTCCCTATGTGCATGATTTTGCACTTCTTTGCATTAAATCCCAGTTGCCACTCTTCTGACCATTCAGCTAGTTTATCCAGATCTCTTCTCATTCTGCCCACCTCATCTGGATCATCTACTCTGTTGCAGATCTTGGTGTCATCTGCAAACAGACAAGCCTTACCCTCTAGTCCATCTGCAAGGTCACTAATGAAGATGTTGAAGAGGACTGGCCCCAGGACTGATCCCTGAGGTACCCCACTTGTGACTTGCATCTCTTCTGACTGTATACCATTTACCACCACTCTCTGTTTTCTGCCCATCAACCAGTTTGCCACCCAGTTGACCAACTTCTGACCCACCCGAGTCTACCCAGCTTATTTATCAATCTTCTATGTGGAACAATGTCAAAGCTTTGCTGAAGTCAAGGTAGGCGACATCAACTGCTCCCCTTGGTCCACCACTCTGGTTACCAGTCAAAGAAATCTATGAGATTAGTTTGACAGGACCTTCCTTTGTAAACCCATGCTGTCTTGGATCCTGTGCCCTATGGATTCCAGGTGTTGTACTATCCTTTCCTTAAGGAGTGCCTCCATAATCTTGCCCACTACTGAGGTAAGACTGACCGGTCTGTAGTTTCCTGCCTCCTCCCTGCTACCACTCTTGTGGAGCGGGATCACATGAGCCCTTCTCCAGTCTTCTGGGACCTCTCCTGTGCTCAGAGACTTACCAAACAATTCTGCTAATGGCTCTGCTAGTTCCTCCTTTAGCTCCTTAAGTACCCTGGGATGTATGCCATCAGGTCCCATTGCCTTATCCACCCTGAGCTTAGCAAACTCTTGTAGGACCCTTTCTTTTGTGAAGGGAGTAGTGCTCACCTCCCTCCCCCCTGTGTCCATGATGCTGAGCTGTGGGCCCTGCCCTACCTTCTCTTCAGTAAATACTGAGCAAAAGTATCTATTTAGGATAGATGCCTTTACAGGGTCCTCTTCCTCACATGCTCCCTTTTCTCCATTAAGCTTAGCAATACCCCCTCTGGACTTTCTCCTTTCACTAATGTATCTATAGAAAGTCTTGTCACCTTCTTTTACTGTTCGTGCTAGTGTTTCCTCAGTTTGGGACTTTGCCTGCCTTACTGCCTTACCTGCTTCCCTTAGGGCAGTTTGGCATGCCTCCCTATCTTCATCCTGCTGTGTTCCCTTATATTTCCTGAAGGCCAGCCTTTTGGCTCTGACCTTTTCTGCTACTGTATTTGAGAACCAAAGTGGTTTCCTTCTTCTTTTGCACTTCCTTTTCTGTCTAACACAATGGGATGTTGCTTCAAGTATTGCATCCTTAATGCTTGCCCACTTTGCCTGTACCCCCCTCACCTGTGTTTCTTTTTGCCAGGGCTAGCTTAACTCTGTTGGCCATCTTATCAAAGTCAGCTCCTCTGAAGTCCCATATTTTTGCCTTGGAATGGGATGATTTAGATGTAGTAGCCAAATTGAACCATACCATGTGATGGTCACTGGCCCCCAGGTGACCTTCTACCTGGAGATCTGTGATCCCTTCTTTGTTAGTCAGTACTAGATCTAGGATAGCCCTGTCTCTTGTGGGTTGCTGTACCAGTTGTTTGAGGCCCTCCCCCTGCAGGGAATCCACTATGAGTCTAGTTCTGGCAGATGTTCCTGCTGGTATTGACCAATCTGTATCCGGCATGTTGAAGTCTCCCATTATCAGAACCTCCCCTTTAGCTGTCATGTTTTGTATATCTTCTAACAGTAATGTGTCTCTGTCCTCCCTCTGGTCTGGGGGCCTGTAGACAACCCCAGTTCTTATGGCTGTCCCATTTCCTGTTTCCAGGGTGACCCACAGTTCTTCTGGCTCCTTGTGTGTATTCTGAATTTCTGTAGCTTTGATATTTTCATTAACATACAGGGCCACTCCTCCCCCCCTTTTTGCACCTCGGTCTCTTCTGAACAATACATAGCCAGGTACTGAAGTCTCCCAAGTGTGATTACTGGTAAACCACGTCTCACTAATTGCTACTATGTCCAGTTTAGCCTCTGACATTGTGCCTGCAGGTCTGGGATCTTATTTCCCAGGCTGTGAGCATTGTGTACATGATTTTCCATTGGCCAGTTTTGGTGTATTGGTTGTTGGGTGAAGTTTGGCATTACCCTGTCGCGTCGTGGGGAGACAAACCTTTTTCTTACCTGGTGATGCAAATGAATGGCAAACATGCAGGTCCTATTTCAGAAAAAGAGATGTGCAAGAACAAAGGGGCACAATTTAAAGATAGAGGGGGGACAGCTCAGGGGTAATGTGAGGAAATGTTTTTTCATGGAGAGAGTGGTGGATACATGGAACAGCCTTTCTGAGGAGGTCGTTGGGCCTAAAACAGCGGGGAAATTCAGACATGCATGGGACAGACACAAGGCAATTATAGTGGGGGGTTGCAGGAAGGAGGCCGTTGGTTAACTAGAATCTGCAGCTTATCCAGTAGGTAGGGAAATGGGCAGACTGGGTGGGCCAAGTGGTCCTTATCTGCCGTCAAAGTCTATATTTCTATAAGCTCCAGCTTAGTGTGCCTTTTCTAGTTAAACAATTTCCCCTTTCCCTTTCCTTTCCTTTCCAATAAATCTGACAACACATTTGTTAGGACTGTTCAGTGATTTTTTTTTTTACATGTTGTGTCCTAATATTACATATTGCACACTAGCCATGCATTACATTCCTGAGATACTCTACTATTTGATATCTCCTGTTAGGCACTCATAACATTTCACGATTTTCTTTACAAATTAAAATACCTAACCATGGTCACATTATTCTCCTAGTCTTTTAAAGCCATTAGCCCTCAGTGTCTCCATGTTGGGTTGGTAGCAGCACTGGTAATGGCCATAGAGGATTTTAATTATTTAAGAATACAGTTGGGGATATGGTGTATATGTTGTGTCCCATCATCCCGAAACCTTACAAAAGAAGGGATCCCCTGGCAGTCCTGCATAGGCATTAGACTGGATATCTATGGTTTGGATCAGTTTTGCTCTCTACAGCTGTCCCCTGCCACCACATATGGGTTCATATCAGCAGACTGTGTTGGGCGGGGGTTGTGAATGCCCTCCAGTGCAGACAGACATTGCGGAGCTCACAGCCACAGATGGGTATGATCAATTTGAGTGTGTCCTGGCCCCCATTGTGAATCAGGCCCTTAATTTGTTTGCAAGGTCTGACCTAGAGTTTGCAGAATTACAGACTACATTTATGTGTAGTGAGAAGTCAAAGGCATAGTCAAACATGACAGCCAGATGTCTGAAAGAGTCAGCTGTCACAAGCAGGTGCCATCAAGACACATTTTTTGTAGCCAGCCCAGTGGCATGGAGGGCTGAGGCACCATACATCTCACCTCATGCCACGCAGATGATCCAGGATCATGAACGGACATGGGTTGCTCAGGGGCTGGCCCAGTGAGGGAAGATTAAGCATTCATAGGACTTGTTTCCTTCCTTGGAGGGGGAGGTGTTGCTGTGGATCACCGTTTAACTGCCAGCAGCTGAAGCAACGTCACTAGGATAGGGCAGGGATCCCATGTTCAGGGCACTGGGGGCATTTTCATGGAGGCAGAGCTTGACCGTTGTGCCCATTGTACATGCTGTGGGGCCAGGGAGAAAACTGGTGGGGAAACACTCTGGCTGCAGGGTGATGACAGACCCCTCACAGGCCACACACCAGTGACGGGTATCCCCCAGACTCCTGGGGTAGAGGATGACAGTGGGAAGGTTGGTACCAGTGAAGCTGAGTGACAGGACTGGGGGGACAGTTGGAAGGGGACAGCTGGGATAGCTCAGAAGATAAACAAAAGATGGAAAAAAACCAGACACATTATTTGTTGTCTATTAATTCCTCTGTGCAATTTCTGTGCAAATGCAAACAACATGGTCTGAGTTTTTCTTACATTTAAAGGCAGCTTATTTTGTATAATCCAACTTTAAAGTGCGGTAAAGCCATGCAAATTTGCCCCTTAAGCTCAGTAATACCTACTGAGTGATACTGGAAGGCAAGATAATCAGCATACAGAAGAGTACTGCAGGGGGAAATGCTAAGTGGCAGACTGTTAATGTGTAGTGCCAATAGCATGATACCCAATATGGATCCCTGTGGAACACACTCTAGGGCACAGGCAACATCTGAGGTTGCCTGTCCAAGTTTTGCAAGTTGTGTTCTGTAGCTAAGTTACTTTCTAAACCAGGTTAGTGCAGTAAGGAATACTCCCAATTCATTAAGCTTGGTACATAGCAGTAGGAGGTCCACAAGGCCAATAACCTTACTCATGTCTACAAATAGAGTTACTGTACATAGAGTGGCCCCCTGCCCTGAAGCATGGACTGCACTGGTGGGCAGCTTAGGGGCAATGCAGTTCCTCCTTTGTGCTCATGCATATTCATAAGGAGCCACCTTCCCGATTCAGACAGACTAGTGCTGCATGATATATCAAGTACATGAGGTTCTTTATCCCACAATAGGCTGGCAGTGGTAGGTCAGCCATTAATTACTGGCAGATTGACTTGGATTCCTGCATCCAGCCCAGTGTTTCTTAGTACCTATATCAGGAATGCAGAAGGAGACACAATACTCCAATTTAGTCTTGCCAGCCATACAGTAAGAATGCATCAGTTTATATGTGCAGTTCTAGGCCCCTTCATAGTGTGCTATTTGGGGTATGGTAACATTATTAAAGGGCTAGAGCTTTCCTTCCTTCATAAAAGCAATACAGAAAGAGAGAGAGAGAGCAAGACAAAGAGAGAACAAGCCTGAGAAAGAGAAACAAAGCCAGAGAAAGAATGCAGGAGAAAGAGCAACAGAGAGAAAGAAAGAGAGATGGAGTGAAAGAGCAAGCAAAATAAAGTGAATGCCGGAGAGAGAGAAAGGATAAGACAAAGAGACAAAGCAAGAGTGAGAAAAGGAGCAAGAGAAAGAGGGAGTGAGGGAGCAGGAGATGAGAGAGACAGTCTGCCAGAAAGGCAGAGGAATGAAAGGTGTGCAGTCAGGGGCCTACCTGCAAGCTGTTTCTTTTAATTTAACTAACATTTCAGTGACTTTATTTATGAATAATAGAGTATATTTGTTTTGTTTTAACTGTGTAAACTGGCAGTTTCCTTTTATTGTTGAATCAAAAAATAAAAGCACACCAGAGCAAGCATTGTACTGAACTTTCCGTTTCACACAATAGCCAGGCCACATCCTTCCCAGTCCGTCAACACAGAGAAGCTGCCAATTGTTTTTGCACAGCATGTCTTACTGGTGGCATCACGCCTGGTAAATATTTAGCCATCAAATGCCATTGCCATCACTCTTGTTTGAGCTTACATGTGGATCCTGGTTAGGCTGACAGCTACCCGACATGTGGAAGATTATCATATAACTGCTGGCTTTTGAATTTATTAAGTACTATGGTCTAATCAGCATTCACGACATTATGCTGCCAATCCTTAAAAATGCCCTTTAAGTTCCAAACCAGCTTGCTAAGTTAATGATGTGTAATTTTTCTTGAGAGTTTGATTGATTACTTCCATTTGGCAGGCTTATCATATTCCACGACGTTTTATTGCCAACTGTGTTGTGCTTTTATGCTGCAGATCTGAGAAATAGTCAGTTTGAATCTTTTCTTGAATAATGATGAAAACATATATGTTAAAGATCAGAAGCTGGATAGCAGAGCTTCTTTGTTGATTGGGTGTCTTTATACTTGTTAAATAAATTCTATTTTGTACTACTGACTGAGGTTGTGCGATTTATTGCCTTTTGAAAAGATCAGGTAACCTTTTAATTAATCATATTTCTAATTCTCTTACATTTTTCTGCTACAGTCTTTCATTTATTATTGGAACTTAGAGCTGAGACAGGAGTGACAATACATCATGGATGTGTGTGTGCTAGTCAGCAAAAGAGGAGCTGCTCTCATCATGCTCCACGTGAACACTGCTGGCATTCTTAACTGGCAATATTGAAATCACTAAAGACATTTTACGACATGCTCCTCCAACTCCTACTGAGAGAGAAGTAGCATCAGTATTCATGTTGAATGTAATGCAAATCTTATTTCTGTTGTTGCTCATTTGCGTCCCCTGATGCATGCCTGTGAGACTCATTGGCCATTACCTGCTTCCCACTCTTCTGTCACTTTGAATCTGGTGTGTTACACATTCAGGGAGGGAACTGCAAGCTCACAACTTTGTTAGTTTGTGGCTCCCATTGTTTAACTTCCTCGCTATTCCATCCTGTGCCATGTTAAAAAGCACATCCCAGCACAGCTGGTATAAGACAACATTTGTCCTCTCCTTTGAAGATGGCGGTATCCATTTGCACTAATCATACAGGATGGCTGAAAACAGTAAAGCTGCTTCACATCAATGAGACGGACTGTTCCTAAGCCGCTGAGCAAACGTGTGGTGTTACCCAAAACTGAACGAAATGAACAGCACAAAGGGGTACATACTGTTTCACAAGCTCTTACAAACTCCTAGACTAGCGCATTCTGTGTGATCGTGAGCAAGACACCTGGAAACAAGATTTGTCTTAGTGTGCCTTTCCTGGTTAAACAATTTCCCCTTTTCCCTTCCCCTCTAGTGAACATTAGACAGTGAACCACACAGGGATCAAAATTAACACTTGCATTTAATTGCATCTTCCATTCAGTCTGAAAACACACACGGCTGGGGTAACAGGTTACATCATCCTAGCTGCTGCAGTCTTCTCGCACACTTATTGATTTCTACTTCCTGTACTCCCACTTATGTGTAAAAAGGAAACAAAGTTGCACTTGCCCAAGAAAAAGCACTGGACCATGAACTAAAAAACGTTCTTCATTTACTCCTGTATATATAAAAACAGAGTGCATATAGCTCTCATAGGACATCACAGAACATAGTTACATTTCACCAGGACACATCTTAGCTTTATCAGCTTATATGTGTAGAGTTCCCACTAATGCTTCCCTATTGCAATTACATGCTTGATTAGGGTTCTACTAACATGTATTATTATATCTTTCCTTTTTTTTATGTACACCTCTGCAGGAGATTTAAACCATCACCTTTATTAAATGATGCTTAATTATAACTATCTAGTACATAATTATAGCATTTCAATTGTTTCAAAATGCAACATTGAATAGTAATTATGTGTCTCAAAACATATACTGGAGGTTTCATAACACAATTTAACATATCTATAAACACCAACCTGTTCTCAGTCCTAAGTGCAGTTTTTTTATCATACTACCAGTCTGTTTACATGGTCTTTCAGATAGCCAGGTCTCTGTATTTCAATACCTGTCTTGGTTATTCCAATTGTCCCGTTGTCTGTTGAACTGGCAGGCCCCACTTTCAAAGTCTCAAGTGGTTCTATCATATTAATTACTACCCCACCCTGTAGAACAGCAGATGTTTTGACTTTGCTTTGGCCATATTCTGTTCTCTGGATCTCAGCATGGCCATCTTCCATTCTCTGGATCTCAGCATGGCCATCTTCCATTTTCTGGATCTCAGCGTGGCCATCTTCCATTCTCTGGATCTCAGCATGGCCATCTTCCATTCTCTGGATCTCAGCATGGCCATCTTCCATTCTCTGAATCTCAGAATGGCCATCTTCCATTCTCTGAATCTCAGCATGGCCATCTTCCATTCTCTGGATCTCAGCATGGCTATCTTCTGTTCTCTGGATCTCAGCATGGCCATCTTCTGTTCTCTGGATCTCAGCATGGATCTCCTTTGGCACCTCCCTAGTGACAGGCATAGGACTTAGATGGGATCTGTTACCTTTTCAAACCCCTCACAGGCATATCTTATGTGCAAATATGCCTCACCAGAATCTTCGATTAAGTCTTGTCTCCTTTCATCCTCCTGCAGTTTTCTTAGATGTCTTTTGTTCTGTCTCAGGACATCACCATTTGCCAACTGAATCTCAGGGGATCATGGTTAAGCATGCCTCACTACTGCTCCTCCTTGCCAATGCTTCTTTTTTTATTTAATATACTTAATTATTTTTCTAAAAAAACAGTATACAAACTAACAACAATAAACAAGTAACAATCAACACAAACATTCTACTAACAATACATAAACTAAACCCACCCCGCTCCCAACAACTCAGGAACCCAACTAAAACAAAGAGATAAGAAATTATGAGAAAGCAAGTGTAACAGACACCAAAGTTAAGCAGATTAATAAGGCAATGGAGCCCAGGATAATGGTCTCACTGTGGATAAGGATAACAATACATAGAGAGGTTCCCATCTATCACTAAACTGGAAAGCACATCATCATGGTGAAACAGTCTGTTTCTCAACTATTAAGGCACTAAGAATTTCCTGATGCCATTCTCTATAAGCGGGGAATTACGTCATCTGTCCAATGATGTAAGATAATCAATTTTGCAATGATCGCAATTAGAGCCGTGTGGGCTTTTTGGGTACCTATTAAATCAGTGGGATAGTCTACACAAGACAAATATCTGGCTGAAAAAGGTCATCTAGGCCCAGGAAAGGATCAAGCGATGCCCTTATGACAGACCAGAAGGGAACCACCTTGACACATTCCCAAAGGATATGCTATAGGTGACATTTGGAGAGACCACAGCAAGAGCATAAGTGAGATGGGAGCCTGCCCATTTTATTGAGCTTATAAGGGGGTGTAATATAAGTTGTGGAGGATATGAAATTGGGTCAGGCAAAACCTATCTTGTTTGATATAGTAGTATAAATCCCTCCAAATGGCATGCCATGCATATGGGTCTTCTTGAAGATTAAGAGATTGCATCCAGTAATAGTAAACTCCAGTAGGGGTATGAGTGTAAAGGAGCTGAAAGAGATGGTAAAGCCTGGAGACTGAGTATGGCTGTGAAGCTGTTGAGAAAAAACATTCAAGAGTAGAGAGTTCCAACAGAGTCAAGGGCTTGGATCCCAAATACGAAAAGACCACATGAGTCAATTGTAGCTATTTAAAACTAAATGCTCAGGGGACTTGAAATTGTCCTGTAACCATTAGGAAGGGCACAAAATCCTCCCCCTCTAATAGGGATGCAGGTGGAGTGTCACAGTGCTGAGATGAAAAAGGAATGGGATGTCCTACAATCCAAAAACTAAGATTTTTAAGGATGGGTTGGGCCAAATGTTTGGTCCACATCAGGCCTAAATAGGATCCCAGCTGTTGATGTGCCATCAGGGACCATCCCACTAGGAGTTGCTTGAAGAAGACAGGGTATTTTAGACAGCTTGCTATAGAGCAGGCTCTTGAGTTGTGTTTCAACATGTCATCAAAAAGAAGACTTAATTTCAAGCCACAAAGCCCTGTAAGCAAAATCTGTCTGGTTTCCTTTGGGGCTACCCCTGTTGGTATATTTTGCTGCCACAAAGAGCAAAATAATATAAAAATATATGTGGAATGCTTAACCCACCCACCTTAATGTTGGTGCTGTTAGTTTAAAATAAGAATGATGGATGGCATGTCCCCTCCATAAAAAAATCACTGAAAATACTTTGCACTCAGAAAAAACATGATTTGGGCAGAAACACCCTTAGCATACCCAGGGATACAACAGTTATGGTAGGACATTCATCTTGATGACACTCACATGGCCCCATAAGAATAGAGGTACAACTGACCATCTCTGCAGATCCATATTAAAGGTATGAAGCAAATAGGAGAGGTTGTCTTTCACTAGCACTGTGGAGAACAGAGAAATTCATACCCCCAAATAAATTATCAATTTGGATCCTAGGACAATCTGAAACTAAGAATATCCTGCTTATTCACTAAATTGTTTAATGGGAGAATTTGTGTTTTATCCCAATTTATAGGCCAAAACTAGTGAGAAACAGTAGATTTCCTCCAGTACATCATGTATAGATGTGAAGGGGTCTGTGACATATTGCCGATGCTTCTTTAGCTTGTGTGTTGGCTGTGCTCTAACTTTATCTCCTGGACTGAGTTCTGGTGAATCACTTACTGTTCAATTATATTAGTACTGCTCTCTACATTACTGTTCTTTCAGGTATTCTCTCACTCCATTCTGTACCCCTGAATGGAGTAACTTTCCTCTGCTTGGCAGTAATGTTTTTTTTCTCTCCTGTTCATTAGCTCTGTGCTGGACTATGACTTGGTCCATGTGTTGGCATATTTATGTGATCTAGCACAGACGAATATGAGTCAGTTCCTATAAATCTTGCTCTTCTACGCAGTTTTTGTGCAGTTTAGTTTTACAGCGGACTCTGCATTATGCTAGCTCTGTGGGTATCCTGGGGATGATGTTAACATGATCAAAGCCCAATTTTTGCTAAAAGTTTTAAACTCTTCCAATGAATACTGTGGTCTGTTATCACAGCATACAGTATCTGGGATTCCATATCTAGCAAAATGTGCTTTTCACTAGTAGGTGCCTGTCTGTGATTTGGTATCAGGCAGGTAATCAATTTCCCAGAAGTTAGAGAAGTGATCCGGTTATTGAATGCTCTCTTACATCAAAACTAAATACATCTGTTCTACTTTTGCCCAAGGCCTCCCAGGCACTTCATGTGACCACAGAGTCTCCCTTTGTTGCATCTTCTGTGGATCTACAAATGTCAAACTTCTGCATGAAATTCTGAAATTGGTCACTCAGCTCAGGCCAGTACACATACTATCGTGCTCTCTGTAGGCATCATTCAAAACCTAGATGTGATGAAAGTGCTCTGTGCACTATTTCAGTTCTCAGAGTTTCAGGAATCACTGCTCTTCCTCCCTGGAAAATAATTCCATCTTGCACATTCAGCTCATCTCACATTTGAAAATATGATCTGGCTTCCCAAGGCAATTGTTCCTTCTCATTTGGCTACCTATGCAAAATTACCTCTTTTAGTGTTGGCAAGGTTTTATCTTCCTTGATATCCCTTCAAATAGATCTCATCCCTTCCTCTGAGACAATCAAATACTCTACCATGTTAAGAGCTTATATCTCCATTTCTATTGATTGTTCCTTGCTTTGCCCCAGTAGGTAAACCCTGCTCAGTGCATCAGCTAGCAGTAGTTCTTGGCCTGGGCAATACCCCATGCAAACCTCATACAGTACTTCTGCAACTGCAATAGCATACTCTGCAGTCTTTTCAGTGTTTGTAATAAGGGCTTCACCATAATCAAGGCCCCTGGAACTCTGCGATTCTGCGGTTGCAGAATTTTTTTCAGAATTTGCATCATGCCACAAAATTCATATTGTACCACAGAATTCATTGTTTTTGGTGAATTTTCATTCAAATAAACAGTTTTTCCATAGTGTCAGGCTCCCATATCCATTTTGTTTATCCTGAAGCCCCTTCTCTATGCTTGGCAGGTGATGATATCTATGACATCACATCATATTTTAGCCAATGGTAGGATGCCATTCTGCCACAGAAATGAATAAATCATGCCGAAGAAATCAGAAAATGACGCCGCAGAAGCCTAGAAGCCCTGCTGCAGAAATCAGAAAATTCTGCCTCAGAGCACTAGGGGCCCTGACCATAATATTCTCTAGTGGTTTATGGTCAGATTGCACATCCACTCTCCTGCCATAACTTCTCAATGCCAAACAACACTGTCAAAAGTTATTTTTCTACTTGTACATATCCTCTTTCTGTTTGAGTTAATATTCAACTTTCACAAGCAACAGGTTGATGCTCCTGGACTAATGCTGCCCCCAGTCCTGAGCCTGACTTGGATACATCACACTGCAAAGTCAGACTTTTTTCTGGGTCATAGTATTTTAACACTGGCACTTTTCCTATCAATTCTTTTATTTGCATAAAACCATCCTCATGCATATCCATCCATTCGCATAGGGTGTTCTTGTGAGTCAATTGTCTCAATATTTCACACTTTTCAGACAAATGCTGACAGAACTTTGCTAAATAGTTCACCATGCCTATACCTCTGTACTTCATTCACATGTTTGGACTTTGGCATTTCTGTTATTCCTCTCCCTTTTTCAGGGTCCACCCTAAGACCCTCTAATGTAATCAGGTGTCCTATATATGGTACTTCTTTCAGCTTCAGTTTAAATGTGTCTTTGTTTAGCTTGATAGTCTTATTCTGGCACTTTCCCAGGAACTATATCAATTTATCGTCATGGTCTCTGGTTGTCTGCTCTAGGCTGTCTCTTTCTTCCATGACCAGTACATAATCTGCTATTGTTCTGATTATGGCAGCCACTCTAAGGCCTGATTTTGCATTTGCTGGAACTCATCTTAAGCTGTACTAATCCCCATTTGCATTCTGACACATTTGATACCTCCCAATGGGTGTTTCAAACATGGGCAGATAGCCTGACTCCAGTTCCAGTTCTACATGCCAAAACCATTCTGCACATCACAAACAGTGAAAAAGTCCTGCTTTTGACGAATCTGACTTTGTTTTAGTGTTTTGTTAAGTGGTTTTGGACTTATGCAAATGCATACCTTTCCAGATTTTTTTTAACAACCTTCAGATTACTTGTTCAGTCTGTGCTGCGCTGTACAGGAGCAATGATATCTCTCTCCTGTAGACTCTACAGTTCTTGGATTAACAGTATTACCAAAGCAACTGGCACTCTCCCACTCTCCTTTTTGGTAGCTTCACTGCTTCCACAGATGCATCCACTTCCAACATATATTTCCCTTCTAAACAATCATCTCCCTGGACAAAGTCTTGATATATCTCAGTTATTTTCCCTAAATCCAAAGCTTCATCTTCACCTTTTCCCAGCACTGTCCCTTATGCACTTATACTTAAAGTGTTCTTATACTAAACATTTATCAGTTCCATTACCTGTATCACATTTCGACCCAGCAGAGAGGTTTGACCCTTTTGCACCACCACAAATTCTACTTTATGCAGTTGTTATTATTGGGTTTCTCAATTTCAGCTTGCATATACTGACTGTATTTATTGTTGTACATCATTAGCATTTGTCCTGCCTTCATTACTGGTATTTGAAAATTCACAAAGTTATGTGGAGCAACATTACAACTTTCACCACAGTCCAACTGAAATGTTGATGGTACCTTATTAAACAACATTGTTGAACACAATTGTTTTATTATATTCTTAGAGCAGGCAACAGGTGCATTTCAAATCAAATCAAAATGTATTTATAAAAGGCACCTTTCCATAGTTCAAGGTGCCTACACATACTAAAATCACAACAACAATAAATATATAAAACAATAACTTATCCATAATATAAAAATTATTTAAAAAGACAGCACCATTATGCTTCATCTCCAAAAGCTTATCCAAAGATGCATGTTTTTAATTCTGTTTTAAACTTTGGATGGTCAACCATTCTATTATCCGACAAGGTGCATTTATCTATGTGTCTGTGTGTCTGGATCTGAAAGGTTTGTTGACTGTTTCTCATGTAAAAAGGTGTGTAGAATTCAGGTTTACAACTCTTATTCATCCATAGTTGTACATTTTCTTGGAAAATGCACTTTCTTAAGAGTAACTAAAAAGTGTTCCATTTATGTAATAGACTTGGTTTACTTAGTTCTTAAATTAATTTACCCAATGTATTTAATAGACATGGTTTACTTAGTTATTTAATGTTTCAGATATGGCTAGCAAGACTTCTCACAAACCGCAGAGGTGATGCATCCTACACACTGATCCAGGAGTTAGCACAGACCATGGAGGCCCACTCCCTTTTGATGATACTCATTGGGAGAAAGTAGTTGATGCAAAGGAAAGGTGTTCTAGCCAAACACTGTCAAAGTACAACATGGTGTGTCTTGAATTGCCTGAACAGTACTCCAGCAGCCATGGGTATCATTATATCTGCTACAAGAACTTCACTGCATATAAGAGTTCAGGTAAAATTGCAGCTGATGAAACTTTAAAAAAAGACATCACAAAGAGTTATCCAGCAAAACTGCTTCACTCCCAAGTTCATAGTGCTTTAGCTGAATCTGCAGCATCTACATTGAGCATATTCTCAAATGAATGTATATTTTGCAAGTCATACAAAAAAAGGAATCTTAAGGGATCAAAGGAGACTTCTGAATATCCTGCAACATATGTAACTTATGGGGCAGCAGGCAGCATAAAAAACATAGCAAAAGAAATGGATGATCAACAAAGGGCTATGATGATAGGCAGTACTGATCTCATAGCCAAAGAAGAAGAGTACCACAACAGCTGTAAGAACAAGAATGTAAAAAAGGTAGAATGAATAAAGGGCACAGGTACAAAATGTGAATACAGTCAGTTGAGTGAAAGTCACCAGCTTGCCTTTTCCAGACTTAAGTATGTGCAGTGCATCATTGTTAATGGAATGCAAGAAGAATCATTGCTATCTTTACACAAATGGCACATGGACATTCTTATGGAATGTAGTGGGCATGAAAAACAATTATGACTCACAGAGTTTGCAGTCAAAACTGGTGGATCACTTCAAAGATGGTATCACATTTGATCCCAAAAGTAGAAAAGTGGGTACAATCATCAGGTCTGCTAAGAAACAGGCTGACTGGAGGGAAGCACAAGCAGCACAAGCAGTTCAACATGTAAGAGAACAGTTGTTGGAACTCCTAAAGGTACAGCCTCATAATAAAACCAAAGTTAAAGTTGAAGACTTAATGGAAGAAAATGTAAAACTGCCACCCATTCTTCAGACTTTCCTACGTACTGTACTCATGGGTTCATCAGAAGTGGGCAGTGAATGACAGGAGAGGGTAGTTCAGTCTATTGCAGATCACATAGTGTTTACAGTGTCAAGGGGAATAATCAAAGCACAAAATCACCTCTTTTTGGGCATGGGTATTAAATAAATGACAGGCAGTAAGAAAGTTTTAACTATTTTGAACAGGTTTGGTCACTGTGTCAACTATCATGTTGTGGAGGAACTCAAAACTAGTTGCAACCAATATAATGGAGAAGAATACGGCTACATCAGATGGATTGTTCATACAGCTAGGTTTAGCCAAGGCTTTGACTTTTGACAATTATGATGAGATGACAGAGGCACTTGACAGTCATGACACTTTGCATGACACTGTGGGTATAGCATAGCAAAACACGCCATCCAGTATTGAGGAGACAGCTGTACCCAAAGAAAGGTCTGAAGAAGCTATGACAAAAACACACATGGATGACAAAATGCCAGCAAGAAATGAAACACACACAATATAAACCAACACAGATAAGCATAGATCAGAAGTTGATGCCCACAACCAGGCAGTGCCATCTTTAACATCAAAGAGCAAAAAATGCAGAACATTAAAGACAACGGCTGAAGATTCTGATGAAGACTATTTGTCAAGTGTAAAGAAGCAGAAATTGCAGCCAGTGGCATGACAGGTACAAGACACTCTACCCAGGCATATTCAAACATTTCAAAGGAAAAGAGCTCTAGATATTGGCAAGAAAGACATTTGACCATATACATCTGGAAAACCAAATATAAGACAGTATCAATATAAGGTGACAGAAAGCTCTGAACCAAAAAACCTCATGCAAGCTAAGAGAAGGGACATTTCCTGGATGATATATTGTGCAAGTGTAAATGCTACTCCCAATGTGGCATGGATGGAATGCCCTTGTTTCTGTAGATGACCTGCCATGACAGATCATATCATACATCAGCCTTATAGGAAAGCCTAGTACAAGACTTGATGTAGTACAAGACACCATGAATACTGCTAGCAAGGTTATGGATGAATGCCAGGAGGACTATATGCCTATCACTTATGACTTGGCATAGCAAAACCTGCACTACAAATTCAGTCCACAAAGACCCTGGAATATGACAGACTTTTTGTTTGTTTTGGATCATTCCATATACAATTAGCATATTTCAAAGGTCTTGGATGCCTCCTGAATGGTTCTGGTGGAGCCCATATTCTTGTTGAAAGTGGTGCATTAGCATTGGGATCCCTGAATGGACTTCTTCAAGGAACATTTTTCAATCGGGCAAAGAGGCTTCACCTGATGCTATCAGTGGCATTCAAAATTAAACATTTGCAGTGCTTTATACAATGTAAAAGTCTGTCAGACTTTCCAATCTCAAAGCATCTGTAGCAGCTACTGTACTTAATGACCCATCGCCTTCCTCAATGGTGGACCTGGAAAATACAGCTGAGTTCAAGACATCCATGGAAGCATATGAAATGTTCTCCGATTCCACACAGCGTGGTGAGCATGGTGCAACTGCCCAATTTTGGATGCAGTACTGCAGTTTGGTAGAGTTGTACCAACTCTTCTGCAGTTCCATCAGGACAAATGACTTGTCTCTCTCTTTGTATTTAGGTTGGAGAATATGATACCTCCTTGCTTCACAACTAGGCACCACAACTATGCCAAGCAGATGAGCCTGTATCTTTTGAATTTGCTAAACATGGATAAGACCCACCCTGGATTAAGGAAAAAATGTATGAATGGAGCATTAACTGCTGTAAGATCAAATAGAGGATTTAGCAGAAATGATGTAGACTTGACCTTGGAACAGAGAATTAATGCTGATGCTGCATCAAGACTAACATGGATTTCTTCTTTGACACAGAACATCAATGCAAGAAGGAGATGGAACCTTCTGTGGTCAGCTCAAAGCAAAACTGTTGGAAGTCTTAAGGAAAAAGTTGGTCTTGGCATCCATGAAGAAGTCAGTCAAAAGCTAAAGAGTTTTAGAGTTAAACAAGATTCAAAGGATCTAAACAAGCTGTTGCACACAAACGACTCTTCCATGAATCCATTCTGGGATGTGTTTGGGGGTAGCAACCTTTATTCAATAGGTAGTGGAAAATTTGTATCACAAGAGGTAGCAAACAAAGGGTTATAGGTTACTGAGATAGGTACTCGACTGCATCATGTCTTTAGAGATGAATGCATTACCAAAGGTAGTAGATTCAAGGAACCCATCAAAAAATACAAGTTGAAGAACTTTGCACATTATGCAATGAAGGTGAAGATTAAGAACAAGGACAAGAAAATTGTTGAGTTGAAAGGAACTTGAGACCTCTTTGGATGCTTGCTATATCTACCTGTGACTTCAACAGATGAACTTTAAGATGGTGTTTGCCTACCCGCTAACCTTGGTACCTCTCTCCTAAGGAAATGTTAATGGATCAATGTACACAACAATGAAGTCAACACTGCTTTAGAAACTTGAGACCAGAGTCCAAAGTAGCCACCCTGATGTTGTAAATGCAACTGTGGTTAATGCCATGTTCTTGATCAGAAGTCTTACAAACATGCCACTAACATTCAACAGTGTGGCAAAAAACATTCTGTCTCTTATTTGCTATACTTCCACAAAGGAAGTCCACCTTGTCAGTGCCTGTTACAAGTCACCATCGATCAAAGGTCTTGAACAAGAGAAGAGAGGAAAGCATAGCATCGCTCCACTCTCCTATCTCATAACTGATCCTGACTAAAGCTGACCAAGAGACATTGCTGGATCCCTGTCTTCATCTTCATTCAAGGTGGCACTCCTAGGTTTTCTAGCTATAGCATGGGATTCTGATGTGTACTGTGAAGTTCTAGGTGAGAAAAAACTCATGTACAGTATGCAGTAGGATACACTTGTTACTCATACAAAGTGGAGCTGGACATATGCTCAGACTAGAGTGCAAGGCCCTAAAAAGCAAACACATAGAAGCAGACACAAGAATCATGCAACACATACACTACATTTGCAGTCAAAATGAGGGTGAAGATGTGCACGTAGTGGTCAGGGCAGATGATACTGATATTATGATTATTCTGCTGTATCGTGCAAGTCAAAATGATAATCTCAAACTGCACATGGATGTTGTCCATTCAGAGAATAATACAAGAAGATGCGTAGATGTAACTCGCTTGTCAGCAGAGTTAGGCAGACTTGTGTGTGCAGCTCTACCAAGCCTCCATACACTGGCAGGGTGCGATTATTCACCAGCAGTCCAAGACAAGGGGAAGGTGCAACCTCTAAGAATTATGGAGAAGAATACAGAATACACACAGGCATTTGGAAAACTGGGATGTTCACACTTGTCTAAAGAAACAGAGAATACAATTGAGAGCTTTGTGTGTACCTTGTGTGGACAAAAAGTAAAGAGTGTCAACACAGCCTGCTACAGTATATTCAACAGTCAAGTATTGACCGAGTGACAGAGAAAAGATCAAAGAAGCAGATGCAAGCTCACTGCCACCATTCAAATCAACTCTGACACAACACATCTGCTGTGCAAATCACATTTCATTGTTATGGAAAAACACAGACAAACCAGAAATGACACTACTGAAGCCAGAGGACAATGGCTGGACCTACGAGGATGGCAAATGCAAGCCAACATGGTTTACATGTGAAGTTGTACCACCAGCCTTAGGGGAACAATTGAATGAACACAACAACAAGCCAAATGAAGAAGATGTTGACAGTGATTGTGATATCAATATTGATGAGACAGATTTGCTTAACATGTCAGATAATGAAGACAGTGAACAAGAAGAGTGATTGTTGTACTTAGGTTCATAAAACGTCATAAAAAATTAATTGTTTCAAGTTAAATTTAGAATAAAATAAATAAAAACATTAGTATTAAGCCTTTGATACATGTGTTGCTGTTTGTTACAATCTCCGTAGTATTTCAATAAAAGCTTATAGAATTGAAATTAAAGAAGGAACCATTAATTAAAATATACACAATTTTCACCTACAGTTCATTTTTTCACTGCAGAAGTGCATTTTACAAGAAAACATACAACTTTGAATAAATAAGAGTTGTAAATCTGTATTCTATACACCTTTTTTACATAAGAAACAGTCATCAAACCTTTCGGACCTAGACACACAGATAAATGCACCCGGTTCCTGGACTATCTGGCTTTTCGTGCTTTATTGTGTTTACAGTTTGCTTTTCTGACTCCACTAATATTCACATAATATCCTTACAAAACTTTTCATCTGGGTTTACTTCTGTTACACCATGCACCTTAGATTTTATTTCCTTGTGCTTAACTAGGCACTTGGCTGCAAAGTGATTCAGTTGTTCACAGTTTTTACACTATTATCTGTAAGCTGGGCACTTTTCCTTATTTTTCTCATGTTTCTTCTTACAAAATTTATATGATATGAGAATGTCTAGACCAGCACCAGACTTCTGTATGAGCTTCTCTCTCTCTGCCTTGCCACATGCATTTGCTCAGTCACATGCCTCTCTATGGTTCTAATTATTTCCCTGCTATTTGGCATATCTGCAAACTTTTATCCACAGTCAAATCGTCTTCTCTCAAGAAACATTCCCTTAAAGAACATGCAATGCCATCAAGAGAACTTTAACAAAAAATAATATTTAGATGTAGATCAGCTTACATTTCACATTAGTTCTATATTTCTTCTCTTCATTATTAATTACTGAGGTAATTTGCATAAAAACAGGATCTTCGCTCCTGAAAAATTCATCTATTCCTGTTGCTTTCTCCTTACCTGAGGTCATAATGACCTGCTTGTGACATCATAGTTACTCCCATGGCAACATACTGTGATGTCACAACAGAGAATTGTGACTTGAAGTAGGGAATAAGCTATAGAAGCAGATGAACTTATAGGGATAAATATCATATACTCATGCAAATTTTCTCAGTAATAAGTAATGGGGAGGAGACATCTATAAAATGTATATGGCAT